>JAMKCH010023182.1:0-20876 GCA_023653785.1 Ophioderma brevispina
TCACGTGGAGCTTAAAAATTTAGATGATTTTTCCAATTCAAGGACATTTCAGTTACGTGATTAATTCGCAACTTTACGATTTGTGCAAAGAGAACGGTAAAGAGAAAAAAACACATACCGACACACGGCAGCAAATGTACATCATGCGTGTATGCCGTATCAGATGCCCAATCATGTCATGATAGTCTGTAATTAGTTCTAAATACAGTCTATAAGGAACAAGCAGTAATACACTATACTATGGCCTCATAATTTCTTGGACAGTACGCCCGCTTCCCCGCCAAAAAGGCGAATTCCATCGTGTTACTAACAAATCGACGCAGTAAGCACACGAGCAACGCGCGTTTTGAGTCAAGAAAATTATGGCCCAGTCTCAGAGTATAGCCTTAGCACTCTGATACTATAGTCGCCGTAATAACTGTTTGAACTAAGCGTACGCAGTACCGGCATTGTACGACGTGTACATGGCGTTTTATCTCGATCTATTTTAATTGTTTGTTACAGAGTGCGACTCATACGCACAAAACAGCATATCATGATGCAGCAAATTGTACTTTAAAAGTATCTCTTGTCGTTAATTCGGAAACAAAATTCTGGCTACGAGCGCGTAAACCCGGAAAGTGTTGCGAACAATTGGAAAAAGGAATCCATATGCAATTCAACAGAAGCGCGTTAGCTTGACAAGGTCATAGCCCAGGGCCGATATTGGAGTGCCAGTTTAATAGAGTAACCTCGAACTAGACGAGCGTGGTAATTTCAGAAATTATGCGGGGGGGATGGTTATATAAAAACTAATTAACATGAATACTCAGTCATAGTATAGTAATACCATGATAGTTGATACTGGTTATAATTTACAGTGGATATAATCATTAGCCTAAAGTGTACAGTGTAGACTGTGTCAGACCTGAGACTTGTCTGAACATGAAGACTAAATGTGCTATGCCAACCCCAATAGTGCCATGACTGCTTGTGGTTGATGGTCATGATGTGGTCCTACAATATAGACTAAGCTACTTGCTTATGTCGGTAATACTTAACTTTGCAGATCCCGCAAAAGCCTATCTGCACCTACCAATCTTTACATGTGACAAAAAAAAACCCAAGAAGAAGAATCGTGACCTACAGAATGTAAGCTTCAAAAATTTTGTTTGTTAAACATTGTCACGCAGTCTGATGAGCGAATATCATGGGAATTTTCCTGTAGTAGCGGTGCATATGAGTATTAAAGCAAGCTATTGTTTGTACTTCAGTTTAAGACATAGCCAGTTTTTATACGGGGGGCTGACACAAAATAGGCTGCTGTATGCTGAAATAATGGCTAGCCAAGACTGACGGAGTTAGCCTCATTCTCGACGTTTTAATGCAAAAAAAATATGCGCCACAGACCACAAGAAGGGGAGATTGTTTAATTATTCTGAATTTGAAATAAATAATAAATAAATAAATTAAAATAATATTACATAAATAAATAATAAAAAATATAAATAAATAAATAAATAAATGAATAAATGAATGAATAAATAAATGAAAATGAATGAATGATGAATGAATGAATGGTGACTGATGAATGAATGAATGAATAATGAATGAATGAAATAAATTCAATCCAAAATAAATCAACTCATCAATCAATCAGTAATCAATCTATTTTCCATCCACCATCCATCAAGCCGGGCCATCCAGGAGCCTAAATAATAATTTAAACCACAAAATAAATAAAAACTGCCCCTTACTATGCATACTCCTATGTTGATAAAGAAGCTTTCGCTAGATTTTTTTGTTTATTTTAAAGCAATTTCACTTGATTTGTTTCTTTGTAAGTGTAATGGAAAAATATGCTTGCCTTTTTTCAAGAACATTTTGCCCCTGAGTTAATCCAAGATGGCCGCCATGAGTGAAAAAACACAATTTTGTGACAATTTTTCTCAATTAACTGATTTGAAAATTGGTACACTTTTTCATTTTATCCACGGATTGTTACTCTCTGAGCTGTGTTAAGATAAACCTTTTCCAGCACATTCTTTAGTTTATGGTTCCTTTTGTTTTTGCGGACAAAGATCAGTTCTGATATTGAAAGATTAGTTTAAATTATTAGGAATTCCAAGATCGTGATCTCTTCGTTCTGGCTGCTCTGCCCCCCCCCCCCCCCCATTTGGCTGCCCTCTAAGACCATGAAGACGAGTGCAGGCTTGCGCTCTCTTTCCATTTCAATAATCGAAGTCTAATCATTCTTGTCAGTCGGATCCTTTCAAAGGCAGCGGTTATTCTATTGCGGAAAGGTCTGGCAAATTGGCTGTTGGTTCAATGTACTACCTCTTTAATGTTGTCCCACTAGGGCAAAAGTCGAGCGGAGTCAAAACGGGGATCTTCGCAACCAGAATAACCGGTGCATTTGCAAGACCGAGACACAAGAATGTTAGAAGTCGATACTGAAAGGGAAAAGAGAACGCAAGGCTGCATCCATC
This sequence comes from Ophioderma brevispina, assembly GCA_023653785.1. Classification (NCBI taxonomy): domain Eukaryota; kingdom Metazoa; phylum Echinodermata; class Ophiuroidea; order Amphilepidida; family Ophiodermatidae; genus Ophioderma; species Ophioderma brevispina. Next base: position 2,469 of record JAMKCH010023182.1, read on the forward strand.
TTAGAGGCTGTCAACTTCCCAAGGGGGGGAGGGGGGCCAGAGCCAGCACAGTAATGAGAATGAGGCACAATATTGGAAATCTTCTAATAATAGTGGAAACTGTCAATATATCAGAAGTGACTTGTGCAAAAACAAAAGAAACCATAAACAAAACGAATGAGCTGGGAGAATGTGTATTGCTTAAAGACTCTGAACAGTAACAATCCGTGGATAAATGAAAAAAATGGTCCAAATTTTCAATTGGCCATAACTTTGTCAATATGTGACCTTTGGAAGATTTTTTCGGTTTGAAACCTAATGAAATCCACTTTCCATATGTGTATTATTTGTATGGTTTACTCCTTTCTTTTCGTTAAAATAGTAGAGTGCGCTTTGAGGGTTTCTTTTTTTGAGAACCCGTATTAATAATCAACATGCTCACACCAAGATAAAAGTGGGTGAAAGGACACACCCAAGTACTTCAATTTGTCAACCTCTTTCTATATCTGAATTATCATACATCAGATTAATATCACTAAATTATACACAAAATTTTTTGTTCCAAAGATCAGGAATTTGGGTTTTCTTTATGTCAAAGTCAGTTGGTGTTTTCAAACCACTGTGCAATCTTGACAAATTATCTTCATATCCAACTGAAGAGTCGTGGGATCTGATGCAGTAAAGAACGTAATAGTTGTCATCAGCCATACATTAACGCCTTACAAAACTGATACTTATCAGGAATGAGAATTTACATAATAATCATAATTCAAGCAGATTCCACCAAATGTTTATATTGGGTGAGGGCTTAAGATTGTAAAATTTGCCTGGGTGCACTCATATAATAGGCAGCTTATGTATGCAGCTTATAAGAAATTCTATTGATTTGGTTTTGGATTTTGAATTGGTTCTTGATTTAAAATGCTTTCCGGTGGTACAAATGCCTAATTCACAGGGGAGCTTAAAAATTAGATGATTTTTCCCATTCAAGACCATTTTCAGTTTACGTGATAATTCGCAACTTTACGAATTAGGTGCAAAGAGAAAAGGTAAAGAGAAAACATATACCGACACAACGCAAAAATGTAACCATCGCGTGTATGCCGTATCGATGCCATTCATGTCATGAATTAGTTCTGTAATTAGTCTAAATACAGTCACTATCAGAAAACAAGCAGTAATACACTATTACTCTGGCTCATGCCAACCCCAATAGTGCCATGAACTGCTGTGTGTTGATTGGTCATGATGGTGGTCCTACCAAACAATTCTAGATAAGCTACTTGCTTATTGTCTGGATAAATACTTACCCTTTCAGATCCGCAAAGCCTCTGCAACCCCTACATCTTTACATGTTACGGAAAAAAAACCCGGAAGAATCGTGACCTCAGGAATGTAAGCTTCAAAATTTGGTAAAATTTGTCACTGATCAGTCTGATGAGCGAATTAAGAGCGAATTATCATGGGAATTCCTGTAGTGGACGGTGCGATAAGAGAAGTCGTGTCCAGCCTAAATAACGCACTCTACAAGATACTATCAGGAAGAGGAATTTACATAAATTAATACAAAATAATGGGCCTAAAATTGACCCCTGTGGAATTCCAATATAGAAATTTTTTAATATCAGAAAAGTGAATTGATACACAACGCTTGTGTTCTACCACAAAGATATTAGAAAACAATGCAAAGAATTGCCAGTGATAACATTACTTCGAAGTTACGAAGTAGAGATTATTCTTGACAGTAGCAAGGCTTTTTTGAGGTCAAGAATAGTGCAACGGGTAGCTTTGCTTGCTCATGTGTTAAAATATGATCAGAAACATCAAGAAAGAGTTGTTGTAGAAATGATGTTTTCTAAAGCCAGACTGGCATGAATTTAAGAGGACCATTTAACAGTTAAATAATTGTTACAGTGATTATGAAACTAGGAACACTACGTTTCAAAAATCAATTTTTTGGAAATAATGGAAAGCACAGATATGGGCTATAATATTACACACTCTTGTCAACCTCTTGAAGATTGGAGTGACTTTGCCTGTTTCCATGCAGAGAAAGGTTGATGTTGAGAAGAGAGATTATTACAATAAATGCCAATGGTACAAAAAAGTGGAGCAGCAAGTTTCAAAGTTAATATTTACAAATTATCAAGGCAGTAGACTTATTATTATTCATTTTACCTATTTCCATTTCAATACAAAATTAAGAGTAAAAGAATCAAATTCAAAATGAGAAGTAGTAGATGTTTTATCAAGAGTAAAATGGTTATCATGATTAATTAAACTTACTAGCAAGATTATTGCCAAATTGAGTGAAAAAAAATCATTAAATTGATCCAAAAGGCCCGGCTCTTTTAGGGTAAACATGTTCGAATTTGACTTTGTTTTTTTACAACCGTGCCCCTCCCTAATTTTATTATGTATCATTGTTGGATTTTTTTCCTACACTTTTGAGACATTATTCTGTGGCAATTTGGCGATGATAAACAAAAATTGTTTGACCAAGGATTACTGTGAGGACCGTCAGGAGTTGCCACCCTCTTCTTTTTGAAACCGACTGTAATATACAGGTACAGGTTTGACTCTCTATACACGGGACCGACCGTTAGGTCCCTTTGAAAGATGCGGATATTCTCGTTTTCGGTTTACCCAAGTCCAAATGAGCGCACCTAGTAATGGCTGTGCTCCTGCTCTTGGTCTGAATGAACTAGGCCTGAACAACTGATGAATGATAATTTTTCATTCATATTTTGCGCGTTAATGTTTACTGATCTGCAACGCCTGTTAGTAATGTTAGGTGGCCGCCATTGAATTACAAAAGATAGCGGGGCAAACCATAAAATACTATCTTATGTGATGCATGATGGCATGCCTAGTTGTAGAAAAAAAACCATAAAGATTGCTGTTCTAGCAAAATAGAATCACCTCATATTCATAATACAGGTTCATTGAGAAAAATGTCAAAAAAAAAATTGTGTTTTTCACCTAATGGCGGCCATCTTGATTAAGGGGCAAACTGGCCTTGAAACAATGGCCACATATTTTTGTCCCATCAACCTTACAAAGAACAAAAATCAAGTGAAAAATTGCTTTTAAAGCTTCTTTATCAAAATGCAGTATGCATAAGCAGTTAGCACGCTTTGCTCAATACTTCACATTCTACTTATGGCTCTGCATTTTGGTAAAACATCACCCCGAACGGACACCCCACCCTCCCCCTATACAATGTTGAAGCACTAAATCATACTAAAGGTGATGTAAGCATGCAGTTAACACGCGTTGCCAATGTTTAACCATTCACTTATGGCTCTGCATAAAGACTATCAATACATCGGGGCTGGGGGAATTCGGCGGTCTCAATGCATTAATTACCCCCCAGTGAAAAAACTCAGTGAACGTCAATTAACATACCGGACAAAATGTACTTCGTAGTCTCCAACATTGGTGGGGGTGGGCGGGTTGGGAAGCTCAATGTATAATTCTCATAAAAATAATTTCATTAAATGTCATTATCATACAGCAAAAAAAATAGTTTTGTGTTCCCCAACATTGATGGGGGGGGGGGGGCTCAATGTATATTTACCCCAGTCAATAATTTCAGTAAACGTCAATAGCATATGGATTTTCCTCGTCTAAATTGAATTATTTATTTATTTATTTCCATTTCTTATATTTATTTCCATTTAATTATTGATCATAAGCTCATGGAAACAATGAACACGTTGTACAAGGGTGATTTTTATGATCTGTAAAAATTAATGAGATTATTTATGCGTTCATCAAATGAAGCAAACGGCTCTATATCATCTTAGTAGATAGCACTAGAGACTGTGATTTTATACAATAACTATACCAAAAAATTAATGGTACATACTTTATAATGATATAGGCTATATATTTAATTTTAATGCAAAATATGTTGGTGTACTCCAACATTGATGCGGGGTGGGGGCTCAAAGTAGATTAATCCCCAGTAAAATAATTTCAGTAAACGTCAATAGCATTATGTTTTCATAGTATAAATTGAATTATTTTTTTCTTATTTCCATTTATTTATTTATTTATTTCCATTTAATTATTGCTCATAAGCTCATGGAAACAATGAACACACGTTTTACAAGGGTGATTTATATTAATCTGTAAAATGTTAATAGCGATTACTTTATGCTTTCATCAAATAAGCACACTGTTCTATAATCCTCTTTAGTAGATAGCACTAAGAGACTGTGATTTTATACACAGACTTAAACCCACATTATGGTACATACGTATAATGATATAGGAATATATATATTTTAATTTTAAAATAATGGTCAAAAAATAATGTGTGGTGTACTAACTCCAACATTGATGCGGGTGTTGGGGGCTCAAAGTATAATTAAACGCCATAAAATATTTCAGAAACTTCATATACAATGGCTTGGTCAATTTTAGAATGACTATTTTACGGTACTTTTGAGATGTCACCAATACAAAATTGAGGTTGGACGCCCGTGTCCAACGAAACTTCAGCATATTTTGAAACCTCAGTTTTGGCATAATTAGTTTACATACATACAATACATACATACAATACATACAAGAGTTTTCTTAAAAACGCAATCTCAATGGCACCATTGCGCGTACCAGGATACCGAAACAAAAGAAACCATTAGATGAAAAAGACTGTCTATAAAGTAAGTTTTGAGATGTTTCTTGAAAGCAGATACTGAAGACAATGTTCTGATTTCAGAGCAGTGAGGTTCCATGCCTTGACACCAGCGATGGCAAAACGACGATCTCCGGCAACAGTTCTGGACTTGTGAACTGTGAGACTGTGGTGTCTTTGCTAGATCTAGTGGACGCTGGCCAGAAGTAATGAGTCCATTGATCAGATTGTATTGGGGAGCAAAGATTGTGAGACATTTGTAAATGTATAGAGGATCTTTGAATATTATGCGTTTGTTCATGGCAAAGCCAGTTGTCGAACGAGAAGAATAGTGGCTGCACTTCCACTCTACGCCCAACAGAAAAGATAACACGAGCAGCGGAGTTTTGAAGTCGCTGAAGACGGTTAATGTTCTTGGTGGATAACTGAAGGAAAAGGGCATTGCAATAGTCCAACCTGGAGAGTATAAGTGCTCTTACTGCATGATGGCAAGTCTCTTGGTTGATGTAACGACGGATACGCCTTAAGTTCTTAATTTGGAATTGCATGTTTCTACGAAGTACATTGACGTGTGCAGTAAGAGACATATTAGAGTCAAAGTAGCATCCGAGGTTGCGGATGACAGGAGATAGTTTGATTTCACAGTCACTAATGGTAAGCGTAATGTTTTGAATGTCCAGAAACTTAAGGTTGTAGTTTGATGCGGCCACAAAGAACTCTGTTTTTGATTAATTGAGTTTCAAGTAATTTGCAGAGAGGAATGTTTTGATTTCAGCGATGCAGTGCGATATTTTATGCAAAGCACATGAAATATCGTCAGGATTGCGGGGGTTGAATGCAATGTAAAGTTGAGAGTCATCGGCGTAGAGATGGTATTTAATGTTATGTTTCCTGGCAATTTCACCAATTGGCGCTGAGTAGCCTGTGAACAGGAGGGGCCCAAGCACTGACCCTTGAGGTAGACCGAAGTCAGTGGTAACTGGGTTAGATAGGAAGCCATTAATGTTGACACATGTTAACTATAGGCAATAGTTATATTGAAGAAATTTGAGTGTGATTAGGGATAACTATTTAGTTTAGTTAAAATAAAGTATTATTTTCAACAAAAACGCCTATGTACAGCGCGCGTGTTTGGATTGAATTAGCAGATGAGACAAGGTTTCGATATGCTATTGGCAGCTATTGGATTCTATTGACCTGTGACCTATTTTGTTGGATAACGTGAAAACTGAGCATAACAGATAAGGCAAACTATTCCTTATTTCAATCCTTTAAGCTAGGGAAACAATTTGCATCACATATTAACTGAATCAAAGCAACTTTTAACTTTTGACCCATGTACACACCAAAATGGACTTTTTCACCATTTTACAGTTTTTACCCCGTAACTCCGGAACTATAAGCCATAGATACTAAGTGTAAACTAATAGTGTAAACTATACCTTTTTGGGATCCTTGTAACCAGACAAACACCATGGTGTGCTTTTTACCGGGGCTTTTTAACACATTCGGAACATTTGAAATCTCAGATGGGGGGTGGCAGTTGCTTCCATCAATTTTATGGATTATCAATGCCTAAAGTACTTGTGTGAAAAAATTCACAATTTTATCCGGAAGCGCACACTCTTTCACTACAGTCCCCTGCTACTATTTTTTTAGCTCGACCACAACCCATGGAGCAGGGGCGGCGGCAGGGGGCGGCCGCCCCCCCCCCCCTTTGAGATTTTCAAAATTTAGGAAAAACAGGGGGTTTTGCGCAAAAATTATGGGTTTTTAACCAAAATGAGTTCATTTTGTATTGTTTCTCCCCCCCGTATGGAAACGTTTTACTGGCATTTTTTCATTGATTTTCTTTCTTATGTTTGATAATGATGAAATCCATTCGATTTGGACATATGTGCCCCATCATTTTCAGGATACCTAACTATTACTCCAACTAAATATCAAAAAAATAGATTAATATATAATGTCATTTAGTCGGAAAATAACTTCAAACATGGTCAAAACCCTCTCCTTTCAATACGAAATGACCCGATTTTGGTGATTTGGCCGCGTTTTCTAGGTTAATAACGTCATTTCTGGCCTAATGTACCAACGGGCCAATATGTGCCCCCAGCATTTTCGAACGGCAACGTTTTTAGCTTTCAGAAATTATAAATATTAATTTTCATTGGTCAAGTAGAACTCTCGGAATGTTGCCATATACAAAACCCTAGCCAATGAAAGTTTGCCTATCATAAGATCAATAATTGTGCGGTATGCGCCCACCATAATCGTAGTGGTTTGGTTAATCTGTGATTTCATTCATGATATTGTGTATCGCTGTGATTGAAATTTAAAGTTTAATGTATGAACCACATTTTGGATTACTTGTTTAATTTTTGAACCGCATATCGCCTGCAGAGAATGTCTTTTGTTATGGTTTTGTTTTTGTAGTTATGTTGAAGACTGCCTTACTCTCTAAATGCAAAAGAGGAATTCACTCTTGGGAGTGACTGCCAGGGCCCACTCGAATAAGAGTGAAATTTTCTTACCTTAAAAAGACCACTTTTGGGTCAAATTTGATCTTGATAATTGACAAAATGATATAATTGTTAAATTATCAAGAGTAAATTGACCAAAAAGTATTCTTTGAAAGCTGTGAAAATTCAATCTTTTTAGAGTGAGCCCCTGTAGTCACTCCAAAAGAGTGAACGTTCACTCTTTGCATTTAGAGAGAACCTGAAATACGCTTTGATCAATGCTTTACCTTCCACTCATGACTCTGCAAATAGACTATTTGTAAACATCACCCAACGTACACCCCTCCCCCGTTACAATTGTTGAAGCACTAAATCATTACTTAGAAGCTGATGTAAGCATGCAGTTAGCCACGCTTTGCTCAATACTTCCCCTTCTACTATGGTCTGCCATATTGGTTAAACATTCACCAAACTGTACACCCCTCCCCCCCGAACAATGTTGAAGCACTAATCATACTAAGAAGGTGAGTAAGCATGCAGTTAACACGCGTTGCCAATGTTTAACCTTTCACTTATGGCTCTGCATATAGACTAGCAATATATCGGTGCTGGGGGGATTCGGAGGCCAATGCATATTTCCTCAGAGTTGAAATAAAACTCAGTACAATGCATTAACATACCGGACAAAATGTACTTTGTATTCTCCAACATTGGTGGGGGTGGGGGGATTAGGGAAGATAAATGTATAATTTCTCATTAAAATAATTTCATTAATGTAATTATCATACAGCAAAAAAATATTTTTTTGTGTTCCCCAACATGAAGCATGGGGGGGGGGGGATCAATGTATACTTTTACCCCAGTCAAAATAATTTCAGTAAACTCAATGCATATGTTTCATGTATTAAATTGAAATTATTATTTATTCCCTTTTATTTATTTATTTCCATTTACTTATTGCTCTTAAGCTCATGGAAACAGTGAACACGCGTTTTGCACGGTGCTTGTATGTTCTGTAAAATTTAATAGCGATTACTTACTTTATCAAATAAGCAACACTGTTTTTATCTCTTTAGTAGATAGCACTAGAGGCTGTGATTGATACGGGTTTTATACACATAACTATAACAAAATGCATGGGCACATACTTTATAATGATATAGGATATATATTTAATTTTAATGGGTAAAAATATGTTGGTGTACTCAAAACATTGATGAGGGTGGTGGAGGAGGGGGGGGGCTCAAAGTATACTTACCCCAGTAAAATAATTTAAGTAAAGAAGTCAATAGCATATGGTTAGACATTTTACGGTACTTTGAGATGTCACACGATAAAAAAAATTGGGGTTCTGGACGCCTGTTCCAACGAAACTTCAGCATATTTTAATTCATTTTTTGCATACATTAGTTATAGGCAATAGTTATATTGAAGGAAATTTGAGTATGTGATTAGAGATAACTTTTAGTTTAGTAAAGTAAAGTATTATTTTCAACAAAAAACGCTATGTACAGCGCGCGGGTTTGGAATTGAATAGCAGATGAGACAGGTTTCGATTATGCTGATTTTACCCTGGCGCCGACCTGCTAGTAAAAGGGAACTTCTTACCGTGATGAAAGTTTTATTTTGGGCGCAATCCTTTTTCTTTTTTTTTTAGCAGCAAATAGAGCCGGTCCATAACGACAACGTCATTCCGATTAAATTAAAGAATGCGTCTGATGTGCTTCGTATATTTAGGGTTGCATTGCAGACTAGCTACCGCCATGAGTTCTGAGCAACTCGGATATATTGTTTATGCGTCTAACCAATAATTAATTTTCTAACCAATCAGATATCAGGAAATACCTGCTGGATATTAATTACGCTGGAGTTGCTGGCACCCACCTCAAAGTTTAATCTTGATCTTTTAACACCGCTGACCGCAATTCGTTTGTCCCATGGTTTGTTCGGCGGAATCAAGTGCTTTGACCCCTGTTACTAAATCAAGATTAAGCTTTTGTGGGTTGTGTTTACTTGGATACGAGAGCAGCTAACAACAGGTGTCACCAGGCTTGATCACACAAGTGAAGACGTTTACTAGATTTTAATTTTAATCTCAACCAAAATAATACTAAGAATAATACTAAGATGACGACGGGGATGACGACAAGACGTAGTTTACAAGAATACCGGGTCTGATGGCCAACAAAGAACCGATTGCTGCTAAGTCGGTCTGCGTCTAGGGTTTAATGTCCACTGTTGCGAATGATCCTAAAAAGAACACAATGTGTTTAATAGCAAGGGAAAGGTAGGTAAACCATAGCCATAGAACTAGGGCTCGCTTTACTCAACAGAGCTGCGCTCGCTGGTAAACCCTTCCTGGTCAATATTGAGAAGGGATATTCGAGAGGTACAGCCAGTACTACCGGTAGTATAGTACTTAGTAGTAAACCACTGCACTTCTACTAGTTCTGACTAGTTCTGGTAACCAGAGGTCAACATTATCTTTTAAAGGTGCAACGAGAGATTTTTGGGGCACCCAGATATTGTGTCATAATAGTAATTTCATAAAGAATAGACACTCATAGATTTCTTACCTTGTATTTGTCTACAGAAATGCCTTAAAGGGGGATGGTCCGATTTAAGTATATAAAGTTTTCATCTTGATAGAATGGCCTTCGCCCAAAAAACCCCATCTGTAAAGTTTCGCGCCGATATTTCAATCCGTTTTGATGTGACAGCTAGAAACGTGATTTTGTGAGCCCCATAGAGTACTGTGTAAAACTAATATTGGTCGACCAAAATGGAGTACACTTTTGCTCATAACTCTCAAACCAAACAACATTTAGCCCTAATATTTCACAGGGTAAATGAGAAAAATAGTCGCTTCCTTCTGATACCAAACTTTCGACCACTTCCGGTAAAATATGGGCTTCTGGGGACGAGGCTATTAGCGATCGGGCCATGGACCTTTAAAAGAAAGAAAAAAGGTGATTCTTATTTGCTTTTATTTCAATATAAAACAGGCTGAATTTCGTATTTGCTCTATACGAAATTAGAAATGACAACATTTTTGTACCAAAGAAACGTTTCTAAGCTTAATCCTTTCAGATGGGTTATTTTTGATGGAAAGCTTTACATCAGGGCAAAAATCAGTAATTTTCATTTTTTTAGGGCCACCCTGATATGTGAAATCGTTCCCGTTGCACCTTTAACATTACTTGTTTAATCATCTACGGATAAACGAGTAGTGTTAAAAGAGACATTTTTTTCGAACCCGGTTTTTTTTGCATACTTGGAATGTTTACCAATGAACATGATGAATCATTGAATGTATTATAGTAGATTCAACCCATCGTGTCAACCTATAGTACTTTTTCGAAGTGATGGGCATTGAATGAGGGGCATGTGCATTGGTTGGAAATTAAAATTCAACGCTATATTGAAACATGCAGTCCAATAGCAGAGAAAACTATCAATATATGCTTAATGAAAGCATCAAGTAAGGAAAAACGCAGTAAAGCTACAATAACTTTCAAAACCTTCGCATTTACACATGATTTGCTTCAATGATTTCAATGTAACAGGTAAGTTGAATGTTACTGACTTCAATAAGGAGGAATGCAAAAGTTCTTTGCACTGTCTATGTAGATGATGTTAACATAAAGGACAGCTTATCGTGGTTCATCCATATGAAACAGGTGAACAGGTGGCCACAATTCTGCATACTCTCCCAACTAATCGACACTGTCCAAAACTTTAACTCTGGTGGAGACACGATGGGATGAATCTACTATAGATTACACCTGATGTGAATATGCCGAATATGCCATCTTCATGTAATAAGATGATGATTTAGTATTTCTGTTGTGCAGCCAGAATTCAAAGCATGGTTTTCTTATAGGAAGATTACGGTATCAGGCAAGTCAAAACCAAGGTTTGTATTTATGTTGTACAGTACGTTTTTTGTCTGATAAACCTTCGAAACGTTCTCGGTAGGTGTCTTACAACGTGTAACCCGATCCAGTGCAATTTGAGAGAAAGTTTGTATCCTCAAAAACAAAAAAATCTCCTCCTGTCACTTTTAAAACATAATGTTGACCTGTGGTTCTGGGGACCAGAACTAGGTAAAACACAAACCGTAAAAAAGTTTTATGAAACGAAGTGGCGCCTTTGGTGGCAATTTCCCCCGAAAGTCAAGATTATGTTTCCCGTAAACATTTTTGCAATCATAATGAGGCAGTATTTCATTTTTCATTCATAATTTGAAGAAAGAGCCATTTCACCAACCTTCAGCATGCTCTAATAGCAACCAATAATAAGGCTTTTCACACGAGCCGGTGATCGATCGACTTTTGCGAAGATCGCTAATCTGTAGACTTCCAAACAGATACCAAATTAATTATATACTTCACAAAACTCTGCACACATGCGCTGTTGTGCTTCTCAAATAACGCATACATTCGTTCACTAATGCAGGTTACATAAGAGTTATCCGCCAAGTGAATTTCCTCATCGTCCGTTCAATTCAGAGCGGAAAATAACAATTCTGTGCGGAAACAAACCAACGGTGACAAATAATATCACTTAAAAGATGGCAATATACCTCCAGCATAAATAATGTGTTCGACAACCACTGCAGTAATGCCTCAAAAAGAAGTATTCGTGAGAGTAGCGTTCATTAAATACTTCCTTGGAAAAGCTTTTACATCGTAATTAAGGCGCTATTGCGCATGCGTTCTATTATTCAGAAAACGGGCCCCTGCACTAGTCTTAAAAAGTGGCGATCGATCGCAAAAAGTCGACCCGATAACCGGTTCAGTGTGAAAAGCCCTATTGTGTCAAACCACCACCACACATTTAAAAATGTGTTGCGTTTGCAACTGTTCTTTGATTTCATCTACTTCCTAAAATCACTTCACAAGAATGATCACCAAACGAAGAATAACCTTGATTATTTTCTTTTAAATACAAAATAATGAACTTTTTTTTTAAGGGATTTCAGCATCTCAAAAGCGGGCCAGAGAAAATCATAACGAGGGCGGGTTACGGGAAACATACATTGACTTTCATCGCCTATGGTCATACCATAATAGCAGTGGCGGCGCCAGCCTATTTTTCTGGGGGGGGAAAAACGGGGAAAATTTCTTTTTTAAAAAAGGGGGGCAAAGGGAAATTCTGGGGGGAAAAAATATCAAAATTTTGGAGGATTTTTAACCAATTTGGCACCCAAAATCGCGTTTTCCCAACAATTGGTGATTTTGAGTCCCAAATCACTGATTTTTGCCGAAATCTGTCATTTTCTTTGGGGGGGGGGCCAAGAAAAAAAATTTAGGGGGGGAAAATTTGCCCCCCTTGCCCCCTGTGGCACAGCCACTGAATACGGACATGCCATGACCAAACACATGGGATTGGAAATTATGTGTTTTAATTTACATTGCATGTTGGTTAAGGGTGAAAGCAAATAAGCAGCACATGTGAATTGCCATTACTACTCACTGGAGGGCAAAAAGTAGAAATTTGTTCTAACATTGGTTTCTATGGGACCAGGCCTGTAGGGACGAAAAAAAAAAATTGCTGCCACCTGTGGCACCCATACAAAATTACTGAGAACACTTTTTGACATCAAAAGTAACCTGTTGGGTGCCTAAATTCATGGTGTTCGCAACATTGGAACTTACTAAGGCCGACTCAGGAGATTTCCCGATGAGGGCGCACTAATTTTTCAAACAAATCGTGGTTTTTGTATATAACTTAATATTTGTACACATACTAATCACTGTGTGAAATAACTAAGCCTCAAATCGAAGTCTTTCATATAGAAAAATCACACTTTGTTATAAAATTCCGAACACGGAAAGTTGTTATACATATCCTATGGACTGTTATACTGCTGCTAAATGTTGACTGCATGAAAACGAAAAATCCGATTCATCTCAACTTTGGAACTAAGCCATTTTACGTAACTATCTTTCGTTCTAGATGAATATTTTTAATTAATACACAACAAACATATATATTTCGAAATCTCTGATCAGCCTTGAAGATAAAGTCATTGGTATGAATGTAACTTTCAGTCATTGAATTTTGTGTAGTAATTATTGAAAAATGGCAAATTGGAACTCTGCATTAGATAATGACATAATAGCCCATAGGTGTCATCCTGGGGGTGGTAACAATACCCCCAATCCCCAATATGAGAGAGGGGATGCGTCAGTAAATGCAATTCATTCCACATCTGTGGATGCCCGTGCATGGTTTTTTTACAAAAAATAACCTCATATTTTTATAATTAGTGGGAAATTTTAGCATGCTTCATGCACATTTTATTCTATTGAAGTACAGTTAACGATTTTAAGTTCAAAATGACAAATGCCACGCATTGCATTACTAGTGAAGGATCTTGTCAGCAAACCCGTTTCATTCATGAATTTTCATCAATCCCATCCCCAATGTCAAAAAGAAAAATTTATGCCATTGCAGTTACCATTTTCAATATTCAATGGGACTAGATGGCTCTTTGACACATTTGTCCATCCTCCTTGAGAGTTCAATAGATGATCTAAAGTGCAGGGATTTTTGAATGACAGACAATTACCGATGCTCTTTTGGCAGGGTTAAAACCAGTGTGCACATATGATAGATTATTCAACTGGCAAGAGGGTTATGATAATTAACTTACACAGATGTGACAGAGAACATGCTAAGCTTAAAGGATTAAGCACAAACGATGAGGTTTATGAATAACTCTTTGCAAATGTGCTGAGTCTGTTTTGACCAAATAAAATGTATGGTTTTTCTAATGAATATACAGTTTTTTTCATAAAGTCCTTACCAGAGAATAATATTTTGATCGGTGCCCTTTCTGGTTACTGTATAGACGTGATTCAATAGCCACGCCATGTTGGATGGACAAGATAGACGCATTCCAGTACTGACAAGACACTCCTGTCAATGGACTTGCCAATCCAAAACAGGATGATTGACAGCTTAATGTATTTGTAGTCCTGGAATGTATGCATTCTTGTCACCAACATGTCTGGTGGCTGACGTCATATTGAAATACGGTCTATATGCTTAAACTATGTTATTTGCATAAAAGTAAATTGGTCCGTCAGGATTTGTTTGCTTTTTAAAGGTACGTGAACAAAACCCCACCCTGACTTACCCAGAGGTGTCTTAAATGTTGATATCAGATGAAAGGTTGTATTTTTTTCATCACGTCCTGAAATTTCAGAATTCCCAATCCCTATTCCAAATACAGACATTTAAAAACTGCAGTTTTTAATGGTTTGAACATCAAAATTATTACTTTTAGCCACAGTAGGGCTTTGCAATATGAATCAATTCGACCAACAAAACTCCAAGTTTTGTTTCCAACAATAGGGGGCCTACTTGGTAGTGAGTGTATTGCAAGTGTCAGGCTATCATATCAAGTAGACGAACATGATACACATAAATCGGGACAAGCACCTTTAACTATAATCGCTGTCAGAATTTCTCGGGCCAGGCCAAACGCACGCAATGTATTATGCAAACTAACGCTCGCCTCCGCCCAATTATAAATTGGTGTGACGCTTAGGGGAACGCTCATTAATACAAGGGAGGGGGCGCTGGAAAAATATAGGGGGGGGTCATGTAAAATTTGATTGGCCAAATAGGGGGGTCATGTGATTTTTTGTATGGAGTAGGGGGGGTCATGTAAACTTTGTCTCCTGCCTAAAAAAGAAATGCAAAACCCACAAAAATACACACGCATGTTAAATCAAAAGACTTCTGACCTAAAAAGGACTGATACATTTGGCTGATGTTCTTAAAACATATTGCGGTTTGATGAAGGAGTGCTAAAAGAAAGCCAGACGACTTCCATCAGCATGCCACTTGAAGAGTTTGCAAAACACTTCATCTTTAGAGGGACATGAAAGCGTACAGGATTAGTCAAAAGAAATAGTTGATGAAAACATAGTAAGGATAACTTGAATTATGCTGTCCTTGCAAGAAAGAAAAGAGAGCCATGGAGCGACAAAGGGGAGAAACGAAATTCAAAATAAGGAATATTCAGGAATACGAATGGGACAACTTGTAGAACAAGGGGGGATGGAAGTGCTCGTGCATGAATGGCAACAAAAATATCTCAAACATCATAAATTAACCACTACAGGAAACAAGAAAGACAAGATCAGGGTTATTGTCCATGTCACAGGCAGATAGGTGTAATCCCGGGGGGATGGGGTGATCCCAAAAAATTTTGACGAGGGGGATGGTCAATATGATCATCCCCCCAATGTTGATCCTGTTCATACGTTTTTGAACAAAAATAATTCATATTTTACCATAATAGTTTAAAAAATTGTGAAATGCCCTGCGCGCTTCGCGCGCATTGTTCTAATTACACTTACATTTCAGTAAGGATTTAGCTTCCAATGGCAAAATTTTTTAGCACGCTTCGCGCGCATATGTGCTAGTAATAGATCTTTCCCAGCAAACCTGTTTCATTCATAAATTTTCATCAACCCCCCCCCCCCCCCAATGTCAAAAAGAAATTTACCTCATGAGCAGCAAGATCGAGATATTTCAGACAAAGATTTGATACCAAAGTGAAAGTGAGGATGGAAGTGAGGAAGAGGCATGTCTGCAGCACGGTTAGCCAACAAGTGATGAGGATGAGAAGAAGAATAAAACAGAAGATCTAATAGTGAATCAGGGGGGGTATGAGATGAATGAATACAATAAAAATCCTACATGATCTGGAAGACTTTCAAGGCGACAGGACAGGACAGGACAAATTTATTAAGTGCCATACTATTTTGGAATGGGAAAAAATATTTGAGACTTTGATTTTTTCTGTTATGGAGAAAAGGTTTGCCTTTTCCCTGGGCCTTTTTGAAGAAATATGAAATTGAAATAAAATGAAGCCAAGCATCAGATCATTTAACTTCTTTGCCTTTAACATCTTGTGTGAACAATGGACCACCATTTAACAGGAATTAAGCATTAGCCATAATTAATATAAATTATGAACTCCTTTGCAATGGGGGGGGGGTTGTGTAATTTCAGTGGCAGTAGGGGGGTTGTGTTAATTTTACATTGTGGTATAGGGGGGGTTGCATAATTTTTCCAAACCAACTTTGAAATTATCCCAGCCCCCTCCATCGTAATTAATGAACGGTCCCTTATTAAGAACTTATTTGTGCTTGGGGTTGGCACACATACACTGCGCATACCCCAAATCTTGCCTGAGAAATTTTAGATGATTCATAAATATGTGGAGGGGAATTTTTTTTGCTTTAAATAAAGAAATAAGAATTGAAAGAAATTTGATATTGAAGAAATTTTGATTGTGTTCCAGGAAAATTCGACATTTTGTCCAGCCCTGCTTCACATCACATCACATACACATCACATACTGGTATTATGGCAAATAAGTCAAAAATAAAATATTATTTAGTTTTTTTATTTTATATGCATCTGTAATTTCGTTGTAATTTGAATGTTATGGTACTGTTATACATGTGCTTTATTCCATTAAAAATTATCAGATAAAGGCATTTGCTACAGAGTGCATTTAAGGCAGGCCGTACACAGGATTAATTTTTGGGGGGTGGCGGGGACTTTGAAAAAGTTAGACCTTTTGGTAAAAGTGGACCTAACCCCCTAAAATAGTCTTTTTTGGAATTTTTGAACAATCTCATCACCAAAAAAAACAACTGCACCTCCCATGCCCCCCCCCTGTGTATGGGCTTGAAAGTAAGGGTTTAATGTAATTATGGCCACTCCTTTTTCTCATTACTGCATTAATCACCAATTGATTTTATTCTTCTTTTAGGAGAAAGAGAAAGTGATTCCCACATTATCATCAACAGAATATGGGCACAGACTGGAACAGTTCAAAGACACTCCGGATAGACTGCAGTTAGAGTCGGTCATGTCAACTCAGAATTCTTTAGGAGAACTGGAATTAAGATCTCAGCAGATGAGCATTAATTGAAGTGATAGCGATTGGGAGTGTTATTGGCTGAGATGTCAGCCCAACCAGACACACAGCACCAGTTAACCAGCCCCCCCCCCCCTAGCCCCCTCCCCCCCCCACAGGGAATGATGACATGTTTTCTGGGGGTAGTCGCGTGGCGTAGCCAGGGTGGGGCAAAGGGGGGCAGTTTTTTTTTCTCTTTGGTGCCCCCTCTGAAAAACATTTTGAGGCGAAATGGGAAATAAAATACTGATAGTTATGTTAAATCAGCCCTTTTTCGGATATTTTTACCCTGCGACCGGGAAATTTTTGCTTGTGATCGGGACATTTGTTGCACTACCGGAAATTGCACCCTCAGAACCACCGGGCTGGCCTACGTGCCTGGGTAGTCGGCACAAAGTATTGGAAACTGAAATAATTCAGGGAGTTTTCAGAACCTGACCCATCTGACACACTCTCATCTGACATTAGAATTTAGAAACCTTAAAGGAATAAATGTGTGCTTGTTCTGTGAAGGGTTTTGAATTTCAAAAGGTTTGTCAGACCCCCCAAAAGTGGTCAGATGGGTAAAGTTACAGAAACTCCCCATATTCAAAACAGCCTAACAGGTAGCATAAAAGTATTGATATATAGCGAACAAATTTCACAAAGACAAAAATCCCTTTTTCCATAGGCCCTAATATTTTGCGATACACTGCCTTGTACGGTTTTGTTAGCAGTGGCCGGGTACCAGGGTGGGTGGGGGGGGGGGGGGGGGGGTGGCAGGGGACCCCCCGGGGGCCATTTTTCCAACCCCCACCCCGGCCAGAACCAAAATGAGATTTTTGGGAAAAACTTAGCAAATTTTGGCCAAACAATGCCAAATTTCGGGCAAATATCAGGGATTTGGGGCCAAAATTTGGAAGTGTTCGCCCCCCCCCCCCCCCCCAAATTTAACGTTTTGAAAACCAAAATTTCTCCCCCCCCCAGAAAAGAAAGTCTGGCGCCACCACTGTATTTGATAGCTTATATAGTAGGGGAATTTTTGTAGATGAGAAAGCATCAGTCGTATTTCAAATGATTAGAGGGCATTCATGCGGCACAATTGTATGGTCTGCATATATTAACAGCAATGTTGTAAACATGTTAGGACTGGTATGAGCTGTAATAATTTGGGCCTGACTAGTACACATTGGCGCAATATGTATTCTTTTGGAGTTATAAACTACAGGCCAAAAGTTCTCAGGAATGGATTCACAGGCAACAGCAGAAGTGATGTAGGATGTCAACTGGTCTATACCTTCACAAACCAATTCTTCATGGGAGTACCCACGCATATTGGTACATCGCCGGCTGTAAAAGTGAGGGTAATCATCCAACCCTAGTACAAATGC
>JAMKCH010023183.1:0-20843 GCA_023653785.1 Ophioderma brevispina
TACACAGGTCCTTCCATAAGTAAACATCAAGTCCATTGCTTGAGGCAAATCGTCCAGCGCTCAGGTTAAACAGTAGCATGATTGAGACACCAAAGTTATTTCCACAGCATGATGGGTACACAAAGTGTGTTCTTTTGATCAATTGTTAAACACTGATTGAAGGCTTTATCTCAACCAACGTAGTTTTGGTTCAACGTACCATATCGAAATCTTTTCCATATTATAATATACTGAAGATGGTGTTAGTCTCTCTAAAGGAACACTGATCGCCAGACTAGACTGTGTCCCAGCTAGGATGCTATGATCATTCTTCTCCTGGCCACGTCGGCAAAGGAGGTCTATGAAAAAACACCCTCACACCTATTTTTGTGTGTGTATTATTTAAATTGTTAATGATGGTATATGAGATAAAAACAAAACCTGTCAAAATATTCCCAACGCAAGTTGTTTAAGAGGCATTTAGTGATTCCGCGGGATGTATTCAGAATAACCTAAAGCTCAATTGATCAAAACAGTTTATTACAAATAATTGGGAAAAGGTAAAGTTCTTATTATTGTTTGTATGGGGACAGACTATATTAACCCTTAACCTATCCAGTATCTGTCAAAAAGATCTCAGTTTAGGCAGCTCCCACCCAATGACCATCTGTTTTAAGTGATTTAGCCAAGTGATTCTCTCAGAAGAGTAAACCATGATATTGGGCTAATGAATTCGACTAGGGGAGGGGCAAGACCAATTGGTACAAGGGCCTCTTTTTTCTTCATATATGTGAAAATGTAATTATGGTACCAGGCACCAGGGCATAGCTTCCCAATAATAAATGCAATTATTTTGATTACACAAATAAAAATGGATGATTTACAACCAATATTAACTGGTCTCGCTATGAGTTTTTAAAATATTGGATTCGACCTCTGCATCTCGCCCAATAGTTGTGCAAACTCATAGCTCGACAATTATTTGGCTTAATCGATCCCATTTTATATCAACGTTTGCCAAACTTTGCCACGTTGGCAATAATTTATAGAATAGTTTTATAGAATATCCCATTCAAACTGTCTTTCTTGCGTTTGGGTGAAAGTTTGACCTTTCACTACCCTTAGGACACTGGGGGTTTATATCGATTCAGAATAGACAAACCTAATCAGTAAGTAGTTTAGGCGAACAAAACAGCTATTTTGATTCTCGGTAACAACAGAATTCAACATTTGGATGTATGTTGGATAAAACGCTGCATGCTTGCCTGACTGCATTCTGAGGCCTCTTCAGCAGACCGTCATAATGAATAGATCTTATGTCACCACCCAACTGGCCTCTACATTTCGGTGTTCAATCTAATGTTACAACACAATTTATTCTACAACTAACATCGCGGGGCCGGACTATATACAATTCCTATGGTCAGAACTACATATAAACCTCCTCCCAGGTCCCACGGTACCTTGTAACAGCTTTCAATTCCGTTCGGATTCAAAGTACTGTTACTCACTTTACGGTGTTCGGAGTAATGAGCTTTCCGAGGTCATACTGAATGAATCGCATTAATATAAATCATGGTACCTGTGTTGTCAAAAACGTTGTACCTAAAACATATCTTGGCTTCATTACGAAATTGAAAGGAAAAGTTACATATTAACTTATATCGAACGCTTAACTTGCCGTAATCAAGTGGACTAACCTATTGGGTACAAGTGACACGAGCATAACTACTCCCCCTGCTGTATTATTACGTTCCATTCCGATGCCACGTAGGAAGGATATAGTTTGCAAAATCTAGCCCAGTCTAAGAACCACTCCCCAAAATACATCCTAAGGAAGAAAAGAGTGCGATACTTTTACATGTGCGAACATTAGAAGACGATGACATGAAACCAACATCTATTCCTATTCCAGTGAAAAAAAGGCTTTCAGCTACCACTTTGGTGAACCCATAATTTGCAATAACATAGGCGTTTTTCGCTTACTAAGTATGAGTACTCTTTTTTTCAACCGCAACGCTGTATATACTTAATTAAGAGTACAGGACGGTTTCATCCCCCTATAAGTCCTGTAAGGAAACTATGTTTGAACAACATTCGTTTCGAAACACCTTACTGGTGTAGGTAAAACGTTTTCAGTCTATAACATGTATATACTTCCCGGTTTTAAAAATCCCCCCCCCCCCCCCCCCCCCCAAAGACAAACATTTTTGTTTAGGCTTACCTTAATATCTTTTCATTTTGAGATTTAAAAACCTTAATACATTAACACAAGAAGATAGGGACGAATGGAGGGTTTACTTATTATGCTGAATGTGAAAAGGCTCTCCAAACCATGATGAATTGTAAAAAGTCCTGGGATCGATGGGTTACGCAGACTGTTTAAATGTCAATTGGAGGATAGTAGGTCAATTGGTTGTAAATTCGATTAATGAAGCATATGAAGCTGGCGAACTATCAACAATCTCATAAAAGAGGTATTATCATATTAATTCACAAGGGAAAGGGGCTTCCAAGACAAAAGCTCGATAACTGGAGAACCCATTACAATTATTAAATTAAATTTTAAATTACGGGAAACCCCAATTATTCAATGATTTTTAATACTCAAAATACAACCATCCAATTTGTTCTTGATGGATTTTTAAGAAAACGTGGTGCAGCTTTGAGTATTCGTCTAATAGAAAGTCTTGCGATACACATAAAAGGAAATGTAGAAGAGCTATGATTTTGTATTGATTTAAAAAAAAAGCCTTTGATACAATGAAAAGAGAACGTGTATTTTAATGTTTTTAAGAGAAACTGTTTAATTTCGGTAGTCCAATGAAAATGGATTAATATATACTAAAAGGTACTGAAAGCTGTATCCTACTAACGGTCCATGGTCCAATTTTTGTTTTCGCCATAAGAAGATGGTTTCAGACAAGGTTGTAATTTATCCTAATCCCATTAATTTTTATATTAGCTGCCGACATTTTGGCTAGCAAGATAAGACAACCGAAGATATTCGAGCATTAGTTACGCCTTGGTAGATATGGTGTAATAAGTCAAAATAACCCAATTCCTTACGACGACACGACTATCTTTGTGAGGGACAAACAATCAATATTAAATGTTACTAAATACTTGCTAATTTTAACAGAAGTATCAGGCTTACATAGCACAAATCGGTGTAATCATTGGAAATTCGAACCTGATAACAATATTAAAATATATGTGTAATAGTTTTAAGCCAAATATAAAAAATGGAAGATGACTGAAAACTGGGAACAAAAAATGGTTTACAATTGAAAAGTCGATTAGAGCTTGGACTATGAGAAACTTATCAATGGTCGTAAAATCTTGTGTGTAAGAGCTGTGGCGTCCCAATCTTCATATATAGGTTCCGTATAGATTTACCACAGCTGTTGTAAACGCAGGTGAAGTGGAATTTTTTTAAGTTCGTTGGGAGGCTCAGAACAGTAAAGAACAACTTTAATAACTGATTACGTTAATGGGTGTTTAAAGTGTTTGTCATTTTAAATTCAGTGTTTTTTTTTTTAAAAATTACTTAAATTGGGTAAAAAAAAGATGTCGTCTCCGGATATCATACGTGGAAAATATTCTATATAAGTCTAAACAAAACCCAGCTTCGTGTACATATTTTTAACATGTAATTGCAGTTATGAGAGTAGAATGCACATGTACGATCTATGATCACTGATATTCCCCTGATGCCTCCGTTTTTTATGAATAACTGATTCGGTTTTGGTTTCGAGCCAAAACACCCACAAGTAAAGATGATATAGAACACTGGGAGATCAAGTTATCTGGAGCATGATTGCATAACTTGTAGTGGTACTACATTCTATAATAAAATTGGATTAAAATGGAATTATGTTTATCTCAGATATGTATGACAAAAGGGGACTTCCGTCATATACGAAACCAAAAAGATGTGTTACACAAACAACAGGGAAGCGTTCATTTACCTCCATATCCTTAAAACAGGCAATTATGAAAGTGTGCACAAATACTAAATATTCCTCCTATTAACAATGATATTGTTTTCTATGATGGAAACAGATTTGTTGCATTATGACTGCTCTCCACTAACTTAATAGGAAAAGCAAATGAGAATCGAATATATCAACAAAACCATCTGTCAAAGTGTGTGGGAAAAATAAATGTCGAAACACCAAATTCAATTGGAAAAACATTTGGAAAAAAATAATATTGAAGGCAGAAAGACCTCGCCTCAAAACATTGAATTGGAAAATTATTAGTAATATCTATGCAACAAAGGTGTTTCTTCACAAATAGGAAAAGTGAAAAATGTTTGTGAAACTGCAATAATGATTATATTGAACATTTCTTCTTTGAATGAAACAAATTAAGATGGGGTCTTGACAGAAGTTGACACATACGTTCACAAAAGTTAAGTTTTCAACAAATTAACACACCGGATGTCCTTTTGGAATGATGCATAAGACGATACTGGTAATAATAATAAGATAATAAGTTACGGTAAACTGTCAATTAGTAAATATCGTTATGTGGGAATATCCAGACGTAATCGGTTTACTCTGATTTTGAATTAATATTAGAAATATGTTTGTAAAGGAAGTATGTAATACAAATTGAAAAAATAGAAGAAAACAAATAAAAGATAAAAAAAAAATCTTGTTATTGCTGTCACGCGTATTGATGCATCCCCATGCCGCTCATGCTGAGCTGAAGGTACGGCATAACAGTTTTGGGAAATTCTCACTCACTATTCTGCGAATCTTTCATTTCGCTCTGAAGTTTGCTGCTGCAATGCACAAAAGGTCTGCATCCTGCACGCGTCGCCTACACGTTCAAGCCAAAGAAGTTCAGCTGTCCATGAGACCCAATAATTTAGTTGTCACTTAATAGTAGTAGTTCTTCCTGCTGCGTGTGTTCTGCCATGTCTTGCTGGAAAGGCAGTCTCCGTTTTTCCCTTATTGATGGAAAAACTACAGGTTTTAAAACTTTATCACTGATCGTTTCGCAGTTCAAGGATTCAACAACACCCGATCATCAGCCTGGATGGTGCCACTTGCACTATCAAACCCTAGATTTTGGTGTCACTATAAACGTTTGAGATTTTCATTTCATCTACATACAAAATATTTCGGTGAATCCTTCTTCATTAAGATGCTCCAGCAAACATTGTGACTTGTTTACGGGCCCCCGAAATATTTGCACACATCGATGGGTTATTGTATTAACACACAATCAGTTACCTCCGTTAAATTGGGGTTAAAATATCGGATTCAATTAATTTTGGAATTAGGGTATGTTGGCGATGTCCTTACCTTTGAAAATAGAAAAATTATATGTTTGTAACCTGGCTGGGGCGTTTAATGTAGGGAGTTTTCCTCCCATTTCCTAACCTTACCCATGACACAATTATGAATTCGGAACCTTTCATGGAATAAAGCACAGGTTTAGTCCGTTAAGGTTTCCGAATTCATAGTATGTCAGAAAAAGTCGTCGGCTGCGTCACATAGTGAGGTAATTTGACATTTGGACATTTGTGGGGGAAATTTGTTTGTTTTGTTCTATTCTACCTACTTACACCATTTTTTTAAACATCAAGTTGCTTAATTTTGAAATATTAATTATTTATTATGACGTATTTTACAAAACATTAAATTGTTTACACACAGGAAGCGTTCATTTCAATACATATCCTAAAACAGGCCATTATGAAAAGTGTGCACAATATACTAAATATTTGCCTATAACCATGATTTGTGTTCTATGATGGAAACAGATTTGTTGCATTGAATGATGCTCCCAACTTATATAGAACAAGCAATGAATTCGAATATATCAACAAAACCAATCTGTCAAAGTGTATGGGAAAATAAATGTCGAAATAACCAAGATTCAATTGGAAAAAACATTTGGGGAAAAATAATATTGAGGCAGTGAAAGACCTCGCCTCCAAAATTGACTTGGAAAAATAATTAGTATATCTATGGCAACAAGTGCAAGATAATTACAAATAAAAAAAATAGAAAAGTGAAACAAATGTTTGTGAAACGTGCAATAAGATGGATTATATTGAACATTTCTTCTTTGAATGTAACAAATTAAATGGTCTGGACAGAAGTTTGACAACAACGGTTACCAAAGTATAAATTGTCAACAAATGAACACACGGATGTCCTTTTTGGATATGAATTGCAAGAAGAAAGGAATACTGTAATTAATAAGATAATAGTTTAATAGGTTAACTGTCATTGTAAATAGCGTTTGGGAAATATCCAGACGTAATCGTTTACACTCTATTTTGAATTAATGTAATTGAGAAATAATGTTTGTAAAATGAAGTATGTAATACCAAATTGCAAATAAATATAAGAGAACAAATAAAATATAAAAAAAATCTTGTTTATTGCGTCACGCGTATTGATGCATCCGCTCATTCCTGCTTTCACATGTGACTGAAGTACTGGCAATAACAGTTTGGAGAATTCTCAGCCACTGGTTGTGAAGTCTTTCATTTCGCTCTTGAAGTGTTGCTGGCGCCAATGCACAAAGGTCTGCATCCTGCACGCGTCGCCCAAGTTCAAGCCAAAGAAGTTCAGGCTGTCCATGAGACCCTCAATAATGTAGTTGTCTACTTAGAAGTCAGTAGTTATTATTCCTGCTGCGTGTGGTCTGCCATTGTCCTGCTTGGAAGGCAAGGTCTCCGTTTTCCCTTATCGCTGGAAGAACTACAGGTTTTTAAACTTTATCAATGATCGTTTCGCAGTTCAAGGCTTAAACAACACCCGATCATCAGCCTGGATGGTGCCACTTGCACTATCAAACCTTAGATTTTGGTGTCAATAAAAACGTTGATATTTCTCATTTCATCTACACAATATTTCATAAAAATCCTTCTCATGTAAGATGCTACAAGCCAAACATATGTGACTTGTTTACTTACGGTTCCCGGACAACTACATTGGTTTGCACAACAATCGATGGTTATTGTAGTACACACAATTCAGGTTACGGCTCACGTTAAAATGGTATATCGGATTCAAATAAATTTTTGGAATTAGGTAATGAGTTGCGATGTCCTTATCCTTGAAAAAGAGAAAATTATATGTTGTAACCTGGTGGGGCAGTTAATGTAGGGAGTTTCCCATTTCCGTAACCATACCCATCTGACCACAATTATGAATGCGGGAACGCTTTCAACGGAATAAAGCACGGTGTATTCCGTTTAAGGTTTCCGAAGTCATAAGTGTGTCAGAAAAAAAGAAAAAGTCGTCGGGCTGCGTCACATATTGAGGTATTGACATTTTTTTGGACTTTTGGTGGAAATTTTTTTGTTTTGTTCTATTCCTATCTAACCTACACCATTTTTTTAAACATCAAAGTGCTATATGAAATATTAAATTAGTTTTATTATGACGTATTTACAAAACAGTAAATTGCCGCACACTAACGACGTATTTGTCGCAAAAGCGATATCTGTCACGGGCCCATAAGCATCGTATCGGCATTTGAAGTATTCTCCGCATCACATATGACGTATTTGTGCGACGTATTTTGTAGTTCACGGTTAGAATTGGTATTTTGTCGTTTTCACAGAGAGACGTATTTGCGCAAACGCGTCAACCAACGACTATGGCGGTCGTATTTGTTAGTTTACATCACTTTGAAATTGCCTATTTTGTCGTTTTCACATAGTGACGTAATTTTATTTAACTCATCTTTTCGCATATTACATAAATTCCGAAGCTGATTGAGTTTAAGTATATTTCAAATTTAGCAAATTCGGCCGAGTTTCCCACTAGGATATTTAAGTAAAATATATGTTTTAATTACAGTATGGCCAAATTAAAATCGCAAAATCTTCAACAACAGAAGCAGTTTTTCCTCGAAATGCGTATTTTTGCAAATACGTCAGTACTGTGAACGACCGCCGAAGTTTGTCAGATGGGTCAGTTTACGGAAACTCCCACGTTAAATGTTTTTTTTTTATCAGGTATGTTCGAGCGCGTGAGCGTCCTTGCCATTAATTTCCATTAGCCATGTGCCAGACACTTGTTTGTCTTGGGAGTCAACTCAAGAACTTGAGGAATTTCTTACTCACCTGAATGTTCCCGGAATCATCAATCGCGGGGGTCACTTACAGACTCTCAAGAAGAGCAACTTCAGTCGACAGGTACATGTTACCTATTATTCAAAAGCATGAACTGTTTTGGTCAGTGTGACTTGCTTGGTTATTATCCCATGTTGTCAGTTGACCTACGGAGATTTAAGGCGCAACAGAATTTTTGGGGCATCCAATATTGTGCCATATGTATGAATTTCATAAAGATACGACCCCAATGTATTTCTTACCTTGTAATTGGCTACAGACATGCCTTGAAAAGGAAACAAAAGACGATCTTTATTTGTTTAATATCGATGTAAACCATTTAGTAATTGCTCCTATACAGTAAATTAGACATTTTACAAATTTTACTATTTTTCGTACCAACAAAACAATCTCAGCTTAAGGTAGAAAATCCTAATCAACTAAAGTCTTAATTAAACATTTTTCATGTCTTTGGCAATACATAATATTAAAGTATATGTGGTAAATTATGTGCAAATCGACACTTTCTGAATAACTTATGCAAATGAAAGATCCATTATGGGGCCGCCAATGGGTGCCATTTTGAAGAATTTTGATGCGTTTCTTCCTGACCAACATAAAATGTACCACCTATCCACATAAAACTTGGTATTTATGATAATTTACACAATTTGCCTTGTACTGACGATTTTATTTATTTTCTAATTTATGAATGTTTTTGATTAATATTCAAAAATATAAAATTACATGTATGTAATATGTTTTATGCTAATAAACTCCACATCGAGGTAGACTTTTACAAAAATAAAACACTCAGTACAAGCATATCATCCCAATGACAACTCTGGGCAAATGGCATTTTTATTGAAAACAAAAACTGGAGATATTGTGGCACTCAAAATGACACTTTGGTCCAAAAATAGAAAACTGAAGAAATAGGCAAAAAAAGGTTTTCGGATACTTACTGATCAATTAACATCACCAGTGTTCTTGCCGCCATTACATTACTTTCCTTAATCCCTATGTAAAAGAGTTGTATTTGCCTGATTCCCTGGTCTGTATAGAAACAAAGTTTTCCATTTTTTTTTTATTTCTGTAAGTTTTTGCAAAATATGCCGTAACGAGATTTAAAAAACGCGTTGCTAGAACAAACATGATTAAAAATTTATGGGGTAATTTATGCAATTTTGGGATTTTTCAGGTTGCAATTACTAAAAACCCCTGGACAAACATAACATTGATTTCTTTAAGGAAAACATTTTTGATTATGATCTTCTACCTTAATCCTTGTCACATGGATTTTTTGTTAAAAAGCTTTACATTTGTGCCAGAAATCAGAATGTTCATATTTTAGGAACTCCTGCAATATGCATCTGCACCCGCATAAACCTGAAATCTAAGGTTGTTACTCTTCTTCGAGAAAAAGACCTAGACTTTCTATAATCCTCATTCCTATCAATTCAAAAGTTGACCTCGAGAAACTTGTGTTTACTGTTTCAAAGTGGAACAACATTTGACGGGCTATTTAAAACATTTATGTTATAGCATGTACATGTCTTAAATAGAGTTCTAGTAGTTTGGTTTAGGATATGTAACTTATAGAACGTGCAAGGCCTCTATTGAGCATTTCCTATTTTGACACCCTGAATAATCTGTTAAGATGTCTGGTCTATTCACGACATTTCACATAATTAAGTAGGACTTTTAATAGATATGAATGTTGTTAAGCATTCCTAACTTATAAATGGCTTTACAAGCCCAGAGGTTCTATATAATAGAGAGGCAAAACGTTACGTAATCTTTTAGAAATTCACCGTCCTGCATGTTTGGCCCACCACAAAGAAACATAAGTTACCAAAATAGAAAGCAAG
This sequence comes from Ophioderma brevispina, assembly GCA_023653785.1. Taxonomy (NCBI): domain Eukaryota; kingdom Metazoa; phylum Echinodermata; class Ophiuroidea; order Amphilepidida; family Ophiodermatidae; genus Ophioderma; species Ophioderma brevispina. The sequence goes on from JAMKCH010023183.1 coordinate 9,940, forward strand.
GCTGCCCTCCGCTTCTTCACATACTGTGGGTGCCGCTGTGGCATCTCACTAATCGGTAGTGATCAACTTAATGTATGTGTTAGAGGTGGGCCAGGTTAATAATAGTGTACCTGATCATTTGCTCAGATACTCTTTTTTTTCTCATAATGCAATGCTCGCTTTAGGTGAAAAGATGTAATTATGAGGCGGTTTTAATTTTAAAACCACATCACTGAGTGTCATTTCAATTCGTTTTTTGTGTGGGCATGGGTGGACCAATTTAACCACCCAATAGCATCCCAACAACTGATATTTTGGCGATTTGTTGTATTAATTGAATTATGTGTGTTATACAAGCACCAACTGATAAGTATGACGTGCAATATTCAAAATGTCAGCGCCCAGCACACGGACGGACTGGTTTTGAATGCGTTTCACCCCCTGTTACAGTGTTACTTCTCTTCTTCTTTAGCGTTGTCCACCATGGTCATCGGTGCTGGCTTGTGGTGGTGTCAGGATTTATCACTGAGGGGGGTGTTAAGCTTATCCGGGCCGCGTGTATCTATTACACGGACCCTCCTAACTGGCCCTGCGTTTTTTAGACTGGGTCGGATTGGGAACAGTCAAGAGTTTACACCCTACTCATATTCGACACTGACTGCGCTGTACATGTACAGTTGTGACTCTCTGTAACACGGGACGACGGCTTTAACGTCCCTCCGAAGGACGATGCTTTCATTATTCATTTGCCCAATTCCAAGTGAACCATGGAGGAGAGCGGGTATTCTGTCTTTTAATCAATAGCTCGTATACCAGATTAATCCAAAATTGAGCACCCGAGTAAATCCCAGCAAAGTGAGCCCCCGGGATTCGAACCCGGGATTTTTGTTTTGGTATATTTGGCGCCACAGGCCAACCACCCAACCACTAGAACCACGCTCTCCCCCATGACAAGTGTTACTCTAAGCTTTATGTAAGTAATACCCTACTAATTAACTGATTTAAAGTTTAAGTAACCTCTTCAGACCGATAAGTAGTTTGGTCTAACATAACATTCGTTTACGTACAGGTACCTTTAGAAACTACAGATTTGCAATTGAATCGTGAAGTGTACTGGTGGTGGCGTGTCGAGTAGTTCTTGGGCTTTTGGGTTTTGAAAGGACATCGTTACGATTGGAATATCGCATTATCTTTGGAACCGATTTTGCGTGACCTTATACCCTGAATATAATGGCCATACACAAAGTATCCATTTTTCCAAATACTTTTGTTTGTCTTTGCTGTTGTTGTTAAATAAAAGACTCTGTTTATAACAGCTTCTTCTTTAAGAGATAATTGGCATAATGGGCCCCTCATATTTTAATGAGCATTTCTTGACAAGCAAAGCTCAATGAGGTTTAAGCAATATATACTGTGGGTAAATAACAGAAAATGAATGAACAAGCACGGATGATAAAGTGTTTGTGGATCCGTGTGGTGTTTTAGTATGTGTGTATTGTTTCCTTGTGTGTACGTGTTTGTGTGTTTGTGCTTGTATACTGTATACTTCTATGTGGGTCCAGTCTATGGCCATATATGAATGCCACGAATTTATTGTACTGATCTTACTGGTCGTATCCTGACACCTTTGTTTAAATTATTCGCAGCCCATCTTCTCTCTTTCTCTGTCTCTCTCGCTCCTTCGTTCTCGTTCTCTCTCTCTCTCCTCTCTCTCACTTACTCTCTCTCTCCTCTCTTTAAAGTTTTTATTCCATGGGGATAAGAGAGGTGGGTCGGGTATAATTTAAAAAAAAATCGTACGTGCAGTTCTTCGGAACCGTCTCCCTGATCAACAAACGTAAGCGAAAGCTAGGTCTTTTGTTGATTTCTGTCATTCTCGGACTCATCCACATCTCACCAGTGTGGCAACAAGCTACAACTGTCCACACACACACACCACCCTCTTCTATATGATATACGCACTTATTATTATTTTGTTTTAAAAAAATCATGAATTACTTCAACCAAACTGTTCCAAAAATACTATTTGAGATTCCTGATATTAATCATGCATGCTATACTTAATTCATAAACCCTAGCATGACATTGTGCCGTCATAAGAGAATTCCGAATCTCTTGTTTTAAAGGCCGCAAAAACTGACTTGGATGAACATTCCTCGAATAGTTGTTGCCTTTATAGTTACCAGACCCCCTCAAACCACTACAGGCGCACTGTCTGTGATCTTGATAGCGGAAAATTGCGTCCTCCTCCATTTTTATTGCAAACACGTGTGATTGATTTTAAAATCATTAAGGTTCAATTTGCCACGCATAAGCATCAGGTTCAAAACAAACGCACTCAGAGGAATAATAATTCATTTCTCATTTTTACATGTCGAATAAAGACCATTGTATGAAGAATAATCTGTTTCAATTTTCTGTACTACTAAATTACGTTCTTAATGACGGACATAGTCACTGGAACCGCCATACAAATTTCAAAGCAGAAATATTTCACTCTTATTAAAATACACATTACATGAAACTGAAACTCTCCGCTGAGAATTGCAAAGTTCTAACTTGGTCATTTTGAGATATGGACCTTCAAGATTCTGAGAACTTTAACGTTATTTAGCAACTTTGTAGTGCAGTAGTTTTAAAAAGATCCCAATTAAAATTACTACAAAGATAAAACATTGTTATTCGCATAAATTGTGAAGTGGTAAGAACCAAAATATTTTTTATAAATGCATCTGGATGCGCAAATATTAAATTATGAAACCGTGTATTCTCAGCTCGCAAACTGAATGTCGTTTTCAACTAATTTTAGAGGACAACTATACTAACAATATATAATCAATTATGATATATAGATTAGTTAATTAATAAACCAACGAAAACGAAAACAAGTTTCTGCCAATCACAATGAGACTATTTCTTGAGTCATACTTTAATCGTTTGTAATGTTCTTTTAAAAGTCTTGACTGATATGTTAATGTCTTCTTCTTGCGTATGACGCGCAGCTTAATGTGTTGAAGTTGGTGGAAGCCAACGTCTCACTCTTGACTGGTTGGGTTTGGAGAAGTCTATATCCATCCACCAACCGGTAGATGAAAGGTAGGGCACTCATTGAGAATGTGATCCGCAGACTGTTACGGTAGTCTGGAGAGCCATCATTTGCAGCTGTAGATGGACACAGCCCCACGGCGCATATTGGTTGTTGAAACACCAACACCGTGCGAAACCCGTTCAGGTGACCTATTCCGTACATAGACGATTGATACTAGGTTGGATTCTGTTCATAGTGTGTTATAAATTGGTTGGGTCTTGGAGTTGCCTAGCCAGCAGTGGTCCCATACCTGTAAGATGTTATGGAGAGCGTGGATAGTTTAGGCAGTCGTGTCGACAGAAATTTCGACGATAAGAGCTGTCGCTGTCTGCCGAGCTGGTGTAAATCTTTGACAATTGTTATCACAAGGCGCTTGTGTCCAACTAGCTGCAAATAGGACATATCTGAATAAGGGTACACTTACAATGTGTTCCTAATTTTTACCAGACTTACCTTTTAAAATTACGGTAAACTCAATTATTCAATATCTTCACGCTTTAATTTACCTATACCTAACTAAAATTACAATTTGGAAGCAGAAAAAAATGTAAATACACAGCGGTTAGAAATAATACTACACAAGGGTAAATTTATACGCTGACCGTTATATATGTTACGTAATATTACGTTCTTTTGTAACTTATTTTTTTTAATTTAAGAATAGAAACTACGAACATCGTTTTACCTATAAACTGTGTTAAGTAACCAATTACGTCGAACTTCGATTTCTGCTTTTGGTATTATATTTATAACAAAGTTTAATTTTAAAAAAAACACACATCGTATGTATTGTAATTTAGCATCTAATACTTCATTTAGTGTAGTGATAAGGTTTAGGACTTGTAATCTCAATCCCTGGTTCGAATCATGTAAGGTACATTAATTAGTTTGCTCATAGGATGATTAAGTAATTGTGACATTAACCATATAAAAATTGTATATACGTACTGTTTAACATGTTATTTCTTCACATTTTCCTCCCCTTTGTTTATTGCCTTTTTTCTCAAACTGTTAGCCTGAAATATAACTTTTTACAGCCACGTGATTGGACGTCAATACAGCGTTTGCATGATGTCTAAGCTACAACGTGATTATGGTCAGAAATTGTTATAACGTTTAATTCTTAATATTGTTTAAACAAGTCGAAACCATATACCCGTTGAAGCTGAGATTTCACGCCGTTATTGTATCTTTCCCTGCAATGGGAACGGCTCAGGATGTTACATTCTGCCAGTCAAAACCCGTTTTTTTACAGATTTATTTTTACAGTTGTACTTTCTACTCAGTCCAGCTTCTGTCCGAGTGAAAGAAGAGCCGGATCGTCGTCTTAGCCATATTGCCCTAGAATGTTTGTTTGAGGGAATCCGCTGATATACAACTTGAACAGCATGGGAGCCAGGTCTGATTCCAGTACACATTTCAATCGTCCGCTTGCCTGTTGATATCCCTTTTCAATCTTTGTTATTAATCTTTATTGAAGGTAAAAGTCCGCCTCTTTCTGAACAAAACTAAATTTAACCCTTAAAGAGGGTCTGTCTGAAATAAATCCGTCAGCGTTTGGTATTTGTTGAACTTTCATATATTGATAATTATTGTTATATCCCGTTATGCATTATAACGTGACAAAAATCCCCCTGAAGAAGCAAGACCCAGAAAGCGCGAAAAAGGTGCAAGAAAAAAAATATTTCGCTAAAATATCAATAGACTAATTCGGGTTTCTCAATCAATCATTTTTTGTATATTCATTTGATATCAATTTATCATTGCTGTCCACTTTGGACGCAACGTCTAGCAAGTGATGTAATGCCCTCCAGGATTTTCTACTTACAGCCATTACCAAAAAAAGTTTAAAAATACGTTTGTGCTTGTGTTGATTCCTCGTGGTCAAACATAACAACTCATTTTCAGTTTGGTTTGCATTTTTACACTTCGTGTTTTCCACATGTTTTAATTGCATCTACGTTTAAACGTTATTTTAAGTATTTTCCTTGAAATCACCCTCGCTTCGTGCATAACATTTCTACCATATTTTAACCCTCGTCTGTTAACACGGTCTACCAAGGGGTGGTTACCAATCCCACTTGGGATTTCGTTATAAAGCACCCGATGCTTATGATTTTTGATACCATAAATCGCTATGGTCCTTCTCGTCTATTTATACCACATAATTACAACCATACTAGTCATTGTGTCAAAATGACGTCATCAAAGTCCACGAGTCGGTAAAATTGGCATTTTTCCCCAGAAATTAGCGAAAATCCACACCAGGAATAAACCTTTCGGAAACCCCTTTCGGTCTTTGAAGCCATACCCTAACAACCCCTCCGGTTGAAGGTGCAACCTTCAGATTTTTTTTTCAATAAAATGCCGGAAAGGATGAGAAAATGAATACTGGAACATTAGGGAAACTTTACTATTTTTAGCGACCGGAGGAAAGTTCCCACTAGCGGGGTGCCAAGCCGCATTGTAGTTGATGAACCAGATTACCCTCTCTTATTTTGTCTTATTCGAATCCCTAAATAAAAAAGAATGCTTTGTGACACGTTCTTTGACTTGTCAACTTACCACTTAAGTGACCAGGGGGGTTCCTAGGGGAACCCTCCAAATTTGTTTTCGTCGCTGGCCGCTTTACGCGTGGGATTTTGCGGGTCGAAATGTTTTGTATTGTCTAACATTTAAATGCGCTTCTTTCATAACAAAAAAATTAAAATCGGCCACCGTTATGAGTTAATTAGAGAGGGTCCATGGAACCCCCCCCCTTGGGCACTAACGGAAGTCGTGTGAGAATATTTAAAAAAATCAAGAACCAAAGCAATTTTTTTTTTGCTGATATATGTTCAACCTACAGATAAGTAAAAACAATTATAGCAACATTAAAAAATTAACCCTTTAGTGCTAAAAACAACAATTTCATTATGGATGTTGTCTAAACAACCGTTACTCTGTACAAAGTCTATACTATACGGGAAAATACGTGTATGACGTTTAACTTCAAAAGTTTGATGTAAGGCGCAAGGTTCATTTAATTTTCCGTCTTTTTGCCCATTTTTGCGTGTTTTTTGAAACAATGTTTTTGCCCCTAATTTGGCAGCCCAAATAAACAAATTTCATTTTTCTTGCTGATTTGGGGTTTTTCTTATGCCCCTTTACATTGGTAGAAATTTTGGTACAAAAATTCCCTCGGAAAAGGGTTTCCTTAGGGGGTCCCATGGAACCCCCCCCCTTTGGCACCAACGGAGTGAAAACCCCTTGGTCACTTAGTGTTAATGTTCTGCTGTCTGTTTTGTTCTGGCTGTCATTTAACACGTTTTGCCATTATTTAACATTAAAACCCTCGTCTAATCAAGACAGTGGCGTAGGGCATGGGAAGGGGGAAGTTTTCCCCTAAAATCATTAGGGTAACTAAAATTTTTGATGAGAAAGCAAGCAAAATCAGCCGTTTTTACCCTTCGAACGGACGACGTTTCCCCTGACCGGAATTTTGCCCCTTAGAACCAGAAGGCTTCCTACGCCATATACTAATCGTGGTATTTTCTGTCACAATCATCTCAACAGCGGTGTTTCCCCTTACGAATTTACCCTTGGTATTAATGTCACCAGCTTTCTATTGATACAAAAACCGCATTTGTGAACTTTAATTGAGTTGATATTCTCAAGTATAGACAGATGTACTACGAGACTCAGTTCGAACACGTTACTTTTCCCCTTTGTATAAAAGGAACGCCTGTTCGTCTTATGGTAGATTTATCATGGGTATTGACGGCCTACCCAACCCCAGGGAAAAAGCGTATCAACTGAATGCGCGCAAGAATCAAAAAGGAGGTCGTTTGGCGTGTTATTTGAGTGTCTTTTCACGACGAGGTTGAATTATTAGAGTCCGTTGGACAACCGCCCTCCATCCGTGGAGATAAGTATGCTCAAGGAGTTTTGTTATCCGTAACTACACGAAAACTTTTACTAAGATACCCTGGAACGTTTTTAAATTTAGTTACAATACTACCCCTTCAGCAATGTTTGTTTAATAATCCTACCTGAGAGGTTACCCCATCGTCAATTTATACAGCTGTAGACCTCGTCTACTCAGTCGAGTTATTTTAATCATGTAATTGAGTAGTCGTTCTTCAGAAAAAGTGTTTAGTCACACCTCTGATTTCCCATACTATTTATCACCTTCAAATTGTCTGCATGCAAATGGGGGGTAGGTTAAACAATTTTCCATTTTGGCATTGCATCCCTTTAAAAAACGTCCCCAGGAGGTGAAGAAACACACGACATATAGAGGCCACTTATAAAGGCCCACTTCAAAATTGCAGAAATAACTAAGAATCACATCAAGAAGGTCGCTCTTAATGTGCGTGATTATGAAACATTGATAGAGAAATATTTTGTTTCAGTTCAGTCTTTTTATTTATACGTTTAATAAAGCGTTGTTGCCCCAGTGCAAGGGTATAACTACCAAATCTCTAAAGGTATTCACCCTAATGCAGAATGTAGGCACTCTGTCTAGCATGAATAAATTTGTAATAAGATTAGACTTAATTAGATAGAGAATGCGAAATATGATCAAATCGACAAAATAGTTCAGGCCTAGACGTAAGCGCTCTGTAAAATAATTTAAACCTGGTCTTTTCGTGAAGCTCTTGTCTACTACAACAACATCGGCAATGCAAATTTGGGCTTCTAGTGGACAGCATCAGTTCATTACTTCATAGTTGTATCATCCCTTTCAATTTTGTTTCCATATTAGTTGGGGGGGCTTAGGTAACATTAAAGTGTAGCCTTCAGCAGGCGCAGTGTTGTTTGTTGTTGTGTTTTTTTTTGCGTGTTCTTAGTTCGTATCAATTGCTTCTTTTTGCGCTAAAGGGGCGGCATCAGTCTATTCCTTCTCATTGTATGACAAGTATTAGGGGTGCCATTGCAAGTACTTCTTCTCAATGTTTTCTTTCACAAGGGGCAGCACCAGTATTAGCAGGGTGCTATTGCCTATTATACGTCAGCATTTTTATTTTCAGGGCGGCGTCAGTTTTATTCTTCTCTGGACGACCAAGTATAGTGGCGTCACTAGAGCATGTTAATGAACGCGACTTCAGTCATAATCGTTGGCATTTAAGAGGAGTCAATCTTCACTATAAACTTCTGGCAGTATGCCCTAAGGAAGCGGATCAGTTTATTATTATACCTTAGGGGCGCCGTTTTCTTACTCGAGTCTGCAAGGCAGAAGACCGTATTTGTTTCATAACTTAATTGTTCGATGAGTACCATAGGCGTCATTTCAGGTTCTTGCACATTTCGTAATGGCTTTCTGAAGCCAAATCATTTCTTATTTCAATGTTTGGCTTTTTTTCTAAAAGAGGGCGTCAGGGCGCGGGGCAAAATATTGGGACGCACTGTACGTTCCGTCCGCCCCGGTTCCGACCCACGGTGGAACCAGAACTAAAAATATGCAGAGATATATTTAAAAAAACTGTTTGGGTCCAAAAATCCTATTGGCTTTATTACGTTAGTTCGCTGGCGATATAATTTAGATTCAGACTGCCTTGAACAAGCTACCTCTTGAAAGATGAGAGTTTATTGGTGCTATCCTGTTGGTCCGTAACTTCCCTAGCCTTTATTATTAATAAATAAAGGATGAGAAGCACACCCGTTTTGAAAAATAATGTGTTTTGAAAAAGGTCCTCTGGTGCGCCTGTTAGACTCCGAGTCTAACAGGCCAAGCCAACCTTATCAAAACTCCATTATTTTTCATATACGTGTTTTGAAATCTTTATCTTATCATATAACGTCATAAATGAGAATATATTTTCGGTTTTTTTTAATATCTTGAAGCATGCAGCGTTACGTTTTCTTAATTATAAACACCAATTGCGCTGTTATGTTCACCTTGTGCAAGAGTCTAACGCCATGCCTATTGATAATAGGTTTACTACTCTTCTGGAGAGATAGTCTTATTGTCGAGGAAAGCCTGATCTGATTTAGAAATGGCCCTATCTGTTGAGAAGATTATCCTATTTTGCTGGTTAAGCCGTGTCTAATGGTTATTTATAGGCCCCAGGTTGGCGCAGTAGTTTCAGTTTCAAATAACCCTTTCACACGTATATCTGACACCCGTATTCTTCTGACACCACCGAAAAAATTTTAAGATTCTTGACACAGAGTTATATCCGCGGTGCACTACCGCATGCTTGTTACGCAGGTTAGCGCTTAGGAAGTTTTAGCTAAGAAGTTATCCTATCTTAGGCATTTCCTTAATAGCTATGTCTTACGATATCCCTAGCACCGCTTGCGCATAAATGAACAACAAAGGCAGAAATTCCATTTAATTCTTTTTATTATGTTTTCTCACTTCACTTAATTTTATTTTTACATCCCGTATTCAGTGATCTTGGCGTTACGGGCGCAATTATTACCATTTTAAAATAAAAGGCAAACATGTTAATTGTCTTTTTCAAAAATTTCCATGACTTTGAATCCATCTTGGGCTGATTCGTTGTTCATATAATGTATTAGCTAACCAACAGATGATAATCCGACAATCAAATAAGTTTTTGTATTGAGTCACCTGTTTCTTTTAAAATCTTTGTTTATTTCAACAATAAAGAAGCAAAGTGTTTTCCTTGTTCCTTTACATAGTGACGAAGAAATTTGCATAACTTACAATCACTACTTTGGCTGAATCGTAAGCGACAGAAAGCTAACAAGTCGGATGGGCATCTGATGTTCACAATTAGCTTTATATTGAGTTCTTTCACTAGTGTTTATTTCTTTCATGCAAACCACCTGAGGCCGAGGTGTTTCTTCTTAGAATTTTCCTTTGTTTCACTTGTTCCTTATTGTTTAACCTGAATAATTCATCAACCGTTATGTTTCCTTTCTCTCCGGTAAGTGTCCGAGACCACTTTCGAAAAATACCGGTGGATGAATATTCATAGGGTTTAAATAACGGTCTCTGACCGCTTTGTAACTATAATGGACAGTTTAACAAAATAAGCACAATGGATAAGGGGGGATAAAAGGAAAAGGGGCGAACGTATATCAAAGTTTAGCAATCTTTTTTAAGGAAACATAGATCAAAATTTTATTATTTTTTTTTTTTTTTTTAAAAATTCTTACAAAGCTAAATTTTTAAACTCACTGTCAATTGGGCGATAGCGAAACTTCGTGCCACACATCAGCATCGCCTATTCAGACGTATCAAGCATGTTTTGAGAAGTTAGCTGTCATCAGCTTGGCGGATATTAACTTCAAACTGCATGTAATTTAAATGTCTATCCTCAGGTAATTTATTGGTATTCCTTTGTGTTTCAATACTTACCACTTTTGCCTGAGGAATAGCTCTTCTGATCTGATGACCTGGAAGGGGGGGGGACATTCCATACCTTTTTAAATTCCTCTAGTTATAATGTTTCTAAAGGGGATTTACGTTATGCATTGTGATATTCTATATCCAAATACAAAATTCATTCACCATGAGAAACTTTGGAACCGTTTCTTCAAATTCCATGATCAAAATAAGAACTATTTTGGCAGTAAACTGCCAGAACTTGACAGTAGAATTGTCTCTTAGAAAATGATGTGGGAGTTATCAACGACCTGACGAACATAACGAAATCAAACTGAAACTCTCCGTCATTATTGATATTCCCCAATGATAGATGTGTGGAGTTTTATGTCCGGGCCTCGGTGGTTTAGTGCAACAATGGAGTTTGGATATAGTTTATTTCTGAGGTGGAGTACATAGTTCACCACTCGTGAGATCATCATCTAATGAGATATTTTTATACCATCTGGGTCTTTTGTTTCCTTAATGCAATTCTGCATCTTAATCCTTCATCTGTAT
>JAMKCH010023184.1:0-20622 GCA_023653785.1 Ophioderma brevispina
TAACATAAAATTTTTGAAAACAGAAGAACAGAAACAGGAAAACCTCTAAATAAAACATTAGTTAGGTAATAATATCACACATTTTTGAAAAGAATAGTATTTATACCTGAGGCGGCGTGCATGTACGCCATATTTCCCGTAATATTATACGTGCTGTTGTAAATCATCAGTTTTAATGTTGTAGGAATGTGAACTAGGAAAAAATCGTTTTGCTTTCTAAGATGTGTTAAATAATGTTGTTGTAACGTATTTAAAAACAATGCAAAGTATCTTATTTTCTGCTTTCTTTTTAAGATTTGTTTAATGAAATAATTCTTATTAGAACTCGATTCTACTATATTGTTATTATTTGGTTATAAATTAATGTTTGCGCTTAATTTAGAGAAAGTTCGTATCAATTTATACCCATCCGATTAGATATAAAGTTATGTAGTTAGTGGATAAGTATAAGACTTGTAAATCTAAGGCCCTTGTTCGAATCTGAGTAAGGTCATGTTGACATGACGTTTGATATAGGCCTATAGCCAATGAGGACCAAATATATTGTTTCAGATATGATTTTCTTCATGCTTGCCTCCTTTATTGTTTTTTTCTCGAAATCGTTTGCCTAATTTTATTTTTACATCAACGTGGTTACGTAAATTGCAACGTTTGCATGAGATCATAGCCTAACGTTAGCTTAAAGTTAGGTGAGACGATTGCAACAATGTTTTACTGAACATTGTTTAGACAATCCAAACCCTGTTATAGAGAGGGGGAAAACATGCGCAGTAAAAGTACACAGTGTCAAAAGGTTCGAACAAGGTAAACCCTCCAAGACAATAACCAAGAATAAAAACACATTCCAACACAGTACTGTCGATATTACACAGGATGGTATACAATGAAACATGCGACACAAGTTAACACACAGTAGAAAACTTGAGTATTAACGCCGAGAGAAAATGTATATTAAATTGTATTAAACGTAGATAATACTCAAGACCAAAAATAAACCCATTCCACACACAGTACTGTCAATATCACCAGGGTGTGCACGAATAACACTATGAGAAACAAGGGGTTTAAACACACAAAAAAACTATGGAGTTATAAACCTCAGTTATAAAAGAATAACAAGGTCCAGAAATTGTGTACAAAAGAACAAAAAACACCAAAAAACGAATACCCAACACAGAAGTAGTACTGTCAATCACACGGATGGTACAGGAATTAAAACACAGGTGAAACAACACCAGAAGCCAACTTGTTATATAGAGAAAGAAAGGTTCATAAAAAAAATGTTGTCAAAGGTTAAAACAAGGTCAAACACACTCAATAACACAAGCACAAAAAAAGCAATCATATATTGACGGCAAATCAAGGTTACAATAAATAAGCTTGATAGTATTTTGAGTAAACAACAAAACTTTTAAGTCAAACATTACACAGCTACCATTACTTTCAGGAGGAACTGACAGTGAAAACTCTAAAACTGACAGCCATCTTGGATTTGAGACTCAGGAACTTACAATTAAAACAATAACTCTTGAGTTTGATTCTTTCTCCATGGAAACAATCCAAAACGACCTGTTACACATGTTAAGTCATTTGGTTAAAACGCTTATCCAATTTCCAATTTGTCAATCTAGCTGTTGGCGGCCATCTGGAGTTTTCAAGTTAAAGATTAACTTTGATCGCAAACTAACACCCCGAGAAATCGATTTCTAGCAAAGAAATTAGCCAAGAATAACACTTCCGTTATGTTCTGCAGATTGAGCCAAAAGATACAAAACATGAAAATATTTAATATGCTAGCTGGTGGTCATCTTGAATTTTCAGTTGAAGAGAACGCGCTACATGAAAAAATAAACCTCTGGACGGATCCTGATCATAAAATTACTCAGAAAGAAAGACCCCTACTTATTGTCTCCAGTGATATGTCAGAAGTTATGTAACTTGTCCAAATTCAAGATGGCCGCCAGTGTCCATTTTGAATTTTGCTGTCCCCTGAAGTTAGCCCACAGCTTTGGGAGGGGTATAGGGCTCATCTTTTCTAAATACTCTAAAGTACCAAAAGACACATCAACCTTCCTTAGCTCTAATGGTCACGAAATGGATTGACTGAATTTGACCTTACTAATGGGGTTTTCCGCCCTTTTTTCACCGAAAAGAAAAAATGTTTTCTTTTACTCTGCAAAAATAGCTGTCATACACATCGCTCAAAATATAATTACTTGAAAGAAACAAAGAACGCGCGTATGATGATTTCCATTATGTATGATTCAAAAGTCGATCCTGGAAATTAATTATAATAATGAAATCAGTGTGATATTGTGGGGCGCCCTTTACAATGTAGACAAAGCGCTATATAGAAGATATAATCTGGAACAAATTTTCAAAATCTGGCGGACTCTAATTCGCTCGCCAAAATGAAGGCATAATAGTCTTCAGCTGTCTTTTAAAGGTAAAGACCTTTAAGGTAAATCTCTTGGAGAAAAAACGTTATATCATTATCCGTTCAAACCACACTCACCGTTGTTTGGTCTATTGTGCAAACACAGCTATTGATTATCTTTTTTCATTTTCTCATCTTCATTGTTTTAATTGACTTGTAGAAAGGGCGAAGCCGGGTTTGGTCTTGTTGGGACTTCCGTACAAAAATTATAGAAATCTCGATTGGTTTAACAACTTACTGGTCGAACAATCATTAAAATACTCAAGAATCTACACGGTCTTGCTATATGTAGTATAAGGACAAACCAAGGAGGTATCGAAATACCGCGATACCTCCCTTTATAATCTCTGAATTTCTTAGACTAAAATGAGGAGGAAGGGGGAAAGGAAAACCGTGAATTTAGATTAAAATGCTAATCTTACATTTATATTTCAATGCGTTTTGATTTCAATTTTTAATCTAAAATGATAGAATCCAATTAGAATAAATATTAATGTAAGAAATTTAGAGATAGGCCCGGGTTTTTAATGATGAAATTATCTGAAGAATTTATTTTGTCATAGAGCCTTTTCAAAGTGTAAATTTGCATATCCGGTGTCTCCTTTGGAAATCCGTAATTACCGTTTCTATTTTATAATTTTCTTTTTTATTATGTTTTAATTCAAGATTGCGTGGATGCAATGATTAATTTAAAAATATTGAAGGACGTTTTGCAATCAATCACTAATTTACTAATTCATATTGACGATGGTGAAAATTTGGGAAATACATAATAGAAAATAGGGAGGACTTAAAAGTTCTTTATCATGGAAACATGCTTGCGACAATGAAGACCATTTGTGGGTATTCTGATAATGGCGTGAATTGACATGTTATGTAACAGAGCGTGACAGAAATAATACGGTGTACTGGTTAGAACAGGCAGCAGCCTTGGCTGGTATTTTACTACACAAAATGAGAGAAACAAGGACACGTAGAATTGGGTGAATTACATGAAAACCGTGTTGTTTCTGGTGCTCAAATTTGCAGTGTAGACTGTTCATAAACGTGGTTTTTGTTTGAACTAAAAAGAAAATGCAAAGGTCATTTATGGTAAGCAGAAAATTAACCGAAACTCGACAAAACTGTTAAAAAACGTATTTTTTGCATGAAAAATACAAATCTAACAACCTCTAGTAACTAAACTTTGGAAAACTTCTACTTTATGTTGATAGAGTAATACATTCCTAACATTATGCAAAAACCGCATGTCCGTAGCTTTCCTGCATTTACTGTAACAGAAGAAAATGCCCAACTTACCTCTGGAACACCCTTTTAGCAAATTGCATGCAAATTAGGTAAAAACAAATCCTGATTTCCACATATGCAATTATTGCAGATGTTACAGGTGTATGCGCTAGGATGTGTTTATTAATTTCTCATAAACTTTGATGTTATGGGACCATTGCCGCTTTCGGTGATTTTCAACCTCTCGTCCCGCTGCCTTATACTCGAATTCATTGATATGTGACCCCGTATTCTTGCGGAGGTGAAAAATTCAATTGAGGCGCAGGGACTTCTGTTAAGATGTTATTGTGAGCAAATGTTAGACTGAATCCACTATAGTGCGTTTCCATACATGAATGGAAAATTGTATTTAGGGCAGGTGAGTGAGTTAAATGAATTGAGTGCCTCCAAGATCTCCGGTGTGCGCGCACGTGCATTTGAATTCTTACATTTTCCCTCTCCAACTAAATTGAATAGGTCCAAACTCCAGGGGACGAACTATCAACGCGAATCGACGATACAGCAACAGCGACATTCAAAACGCCCTCACATCCGGGTGCTAGTCTTTGAGAACACTGTCAATGTGTGGGAAACTGCTAATGTGGTTCGGGGTTAATCCATAACCCCGAAGATTTTGAAGTCAATAATTATTCCAAAATTACCATAAAATTAACTAAGATGTATCGAAAACTAAGGTTAAAAGGAGATTTTGTTATATAACTGACCCAGAGACTGCTCTAGGTAAATGCTGGTAACAGTCCCAAAATGACCGTTTGGAAATCCCCAATGCCCAAATCCAGCAAGTCGTGTCATACCCACCCCCCCCTCACTATGAGCGTGGTGTGCTGCTACTAATTGGCAGTATTTAAGTAATGTAACCAATGCCAATTCCCTCAGGATAAGACCAGAATTAATAACCTGCCCCCCCCCCCATCACAGGGCAGGAAAAATGAGTAGGCCTATTGTTACTGAGGCAATTTTCCCACGTCAAAAACATCTGTACACAACCATGGCATGCATGCATACACCACAAACCACCATTAACATTAAAACAAACATCTCCTTTTTATACCTCTTCCTCAACTTGGTTATGTGCACACAGACAAGAAAGGTTATCACAGTTTCCTAAATTTAAAGATTAATGCAAAACTCAAAAGTTCAAAATGACTTAATTTTTGTCCATAATTTAAAAAAATCCAGTTTAGAGCATTATGGATTACCATGCAAGGTGCATATGTGCCGATAGAGAGTTCGATCCATGCAATTTCTGCGACCGTTAGACCAGGTTGGCAATTCCTCAAGGAAGGTCTTTCGGAGTGGGGTTACCTAGTGTCCGACGGTCCGAGGTTCTTAATGACCGGACGCACAGGCCAGACCCGTAAAGGGTAAGTGATGGCATGACAGGTTCTTTCAGGTACCCTCTTGTCAATCGGTGGCGGTATGTTAACGGATCGTCCCCGGTTCGTAGCCTTGTTCCGGAGTGGGATTGCGATTGGTCTTGCAATTCTTGGTGTCGGAAAAGATTAAATCCCCAACCAAAAGCTTAGTTTCTGGAACTTCCTAGTGGCTGTGGCTGTGGCCATCGGGTTCGGATGATATACAGCCTTGTCTACGAACGAGGCCAGTCACGGTGCGTCACCGCTTTGAGCGCAAAGAGGTCTCGATTCTTCAAATGCAGGTTTTTGGCAAGAATCAAACTCACTCTTTTACCCCGAAACCTGGATTTTCTCCACGTCTCACCATAGTTGAGACCGGGAGTGCAGACAGCTCAGAAGAAGCCTGCAGCAAGGGAACATTGAGCCAACTGGATTTCCTCAGTCATCTGAAATGCACACAAAAACACCATATTGGTTGACTGGCTTCTGGTTAGGGCATATGATGTTCGAGCTCAAGCTTCCTCCTGGGAATTCTATAAAGAGGCCTTTATCTCAGACATTTTGGACAAGGTCGGTTGGAGTTCTTCTTCCACCTTCCAACAAGTCTATTTGATGCATGTGATAGTCAAGCGGAGAGGGTGTCGCCGTCCAATCCTACTTGGCTGATTCGACCTAGCATCTTGACCAGGAGCATTAGGCGACTATGGATGGGCTTTGACGGGGTTGCGTTGGCGTGGCTACATTCTTCCGCCACCGAGTAAGCCATGCAGTGGTATTCTGTGAAAAAGTTCGGCTGTGAAGGAAGCTAGCACTAGGACAGTGTATTTCCCGCTCAGGAGTGAGAGGGCGATACACTTGAGTATGATAGTACCTTCCACGACTTATTTGCGAAGGGCGATCACAGCGCCGCTTGATGGGATCCGTGATATTTGGTTGCGCCATGTCCCGAATATTTCGGGAGTGGCTCATTTAGCAGTAGTAATGGGGTTTTTAATAGTACCAAATGAAATATTTATTAAATGCAAAATAGGGTTCTAGTCTAGTACCACAATATTTCAATCACACAGGGACTCATCAGTTCGAGGATCTGTCCAAGGATTCACTGATTTGACAATATTGTAGCGGTTTCATTATATATATATTAAGGTCAAATCATTGTTGTTTAATATTTGTTCAGACTGACGAATTGGCTAATGTACGTTGAGAAAAACTTTAAAAAATCAGTTTAAAAGTGCTTTCTAGCTGAAAAGCAATGATGGCTGTATTTGTAAGCCTAAAACTAGTTTAATGTTTTTATTGACCCCAAAACACAACCTTTTGCTTCTAGTCCAATTGGCTGAGCAGTTATGGACCATCACATGCATATAAAGGTCATGACCTTTGACCTTGAATCTCTGACCAACGCAGAAATACCACACATGGCCAAAAGTATTGCAACCATTCAGAAAACGACATTCATATCACCAATTGATTTCAAAAAAAAATTATACATTTTTTTTTTTTTTTTTTTTTTTTTTAATTCCAAAGTTGTGTTTTTCATACACATGTTATTCCCCAAAATCCAATGAGAGTGAAAAAAACGTTTGATTGATTGTCAAGTTCCTATAAAATAGGGCGGCGAAAAGGTAAACAGAAAACGATAACTTGTCGATTGCACTACAGAAGGGGAATACAGACACAGGCACAAAAGATATGGCTTCCAAACAGCACTAAGGACTGTACGGGTTCATTTGTTTTTCCTTAAAAATGTTTATGGGAGAAAATTATGGTGGTTGTGTGGCCGGGAAAAGAGATAAGTCAATGGAAGACAGTGGTCTTCGAAATATTCGAGAAAGCCGAGAGCCTGAAATGCAATTTAATGATAAAACTCACGTGTTTACATAAACAGTGTAATACGCGTCACATACATGACAAACAGAACAATGTCAACGGTGCAAATAAAAGGTTGTTTTCAGGTTTCACGTGACCTCTTTCTTGCCATTGAATTTCCCGCGTCTAACGGTGGTGAACGTGCTCCAATCTTTTATTGACATTTCTCATTTCCGGGGGGCAATACAACCACACAAATTTTGCCCTAAACATTTAGAGTAGACCTGACAAACTCGTAAAGTTCATTTGGATTATGGCAGCCATTTTGACGTTCCTCTGGCCGTATTTCCTTCTGGAGTTACCATCGGCAGTTATCATTAGCGCTCTTTACCCCGCCATTACTTAGGGATAATGAAAATCAAATTAAACGTTTGTCGCAACGACTTGATCTGGAAACATCATCGTTTGAAAACCCCACTGACAATATTACGTAATGTGATCAAGAAACTCTTGCTACAATTAAATCAATTTTGGAATATAAATTGCTTTTCTGAATGTTGACAATACTTTGGGCCAGTGTGTGTAGAAGGCCGGACAAATTTTACAATAGAATTTTGGCTGTTTTCATTATGATTATGGTCAATGTTTTGGTTTATTTGATACTGGTACAGACGGACGAATTGGCTAATTTATGTTGAGAAAACGTGGAAAAAATTTGATTAAAAGTGCTTTCTATGTTGAAAGATAATGATGACTTCATTTGTAAGCCTCAAGACTGTTTTTATTGTGTTTATTGACCCCCAAAACATGGGTATAGACACCATCTTTTTGCTTCTAAGCCAATTGGATGAGCAGTTATAACCCATCATAGGTTGTATAAAGGTCGTTGACCTTTGACCTTGAATATCTGACCAACGCAGCAACTAGAAGGCGGGACAAATTGTTTGGTAATTATTCATATATAGGCCTACCAGAATATACAAAGAGTCCTTTTATTAGAATTTTTTCAAGGTTGTATAGGACATGTGTCATATTACGCCTCTACTACAATAGAATTTGGTAAAAAAGTTTTTGGTGTTTTTAGACGCAAATTGCGATTTTAGCTGGCCCATAAAGATGGATTCGAAGAGTATTTTTAACCCGGATGATCTCTAAACTGTGGAAAGGTTTTTTACTTACCATGTCAGAAAGCAGAAAGAAATATATGGATTTATGGCTGTAGTAAACAATAAAAACAAGAGCAGAACCACACACACAACAACAAGACACGCTTACACAAGCAAAAATAAAAAAAAAAATATTAAAACACTTCGTTCCGAAAATGTATTCTACGTAATATGCATTGTCCAATTATATTACCTTTCATATCAAATGACATTCTTGCATGGGTAGTAGAGTGGTAAGAATTATTTCAAATCATCATTATAGATGACACTCCAACCCTGTCTATGGCATGTATTACCTCGGCATAGGTGTTTTTATGTATAAACATTTCACAGATCAACTTGCAGATATCTTCAAAACATATTTCCCTAAACGATTTAGTATACATACGAATTATTGTTCTCAACATGTACTAAAATTTACATGCCTTCCATTTTTGAGCATCAACTTGATCAACTAAACTAATACCGGGTGTCTCAAAAAAAGGTAACCCTCGAAGCGCCCTCTATTTCACGAAGAGAAAAGAGTAAACCATACAAATTAATACACATCTGAAAAGTAGATTTCATTAGGTTTCTGACACCGAAAAGATCTCTCCAAAAGGACACATATTGACCGAGTTATGGCCGATTGAAAATGTACCACTCTCTAAATGTAAACGAGTGAAATGTTCACTCCCCAAAAGAGTGAAACTCTTGTAAACCACTCCAAAATGAGTGATTTGTACTTAAAAAGAGTGAATTTCCACTCAAAATTGTAAAAGCCACTCCAAAAAGAGTGGATTTCCACTCGTTTGAGGAGTTAAATGAAGGACAACACTTTTGAGGAGTGAAACGATGGACAACACGAAAACGAGTGAAAATCCACTCTTTTTGGAGTGATGATCACTCTTTTTGAGTGGGAATTCGCTCTTTTTAAATACAAACCACTCATTTTGGAGTGGTTTAAAAGAGTTTCACTCTTTTGGGGAGTGAAATTTTCACTCGCTTACATTTAGAGAGCACTTTTTCATTTTATCCACGGATTGTTACTGCCCATGGTTACTGTCTAAGCTGTCTTTAGACAATACACCTTCTCCAAGCACATTCTTTCGTTCATGATTTTTTTGTTTTTGCGACAAAGACAAGTTCTGATATTGAAAAGGTTAGTTTCAATTATTAGAAATTCTAAGATCTTGTCTCATTCTTCTTTACTGCGCTCCTCTGCCCCCAGCCCCACTTTGCTGCCTCTAAGACCATGACGATGGATGCAGGCTTGCGCCCTCTCTTCCATTTTAATTGACTTCTAATCATTCTTGTCCGTCGGATGCTTTCAAAGGCAGCGGTTATTTATTTGCGACGTTCTGGCAAGTTTGCTGGTGGTTCCTGCTTAATGTTTCCTCTAGGGCGAAGTCTAGCGGAGTCAAATCTGGGGATCTCGCAACAGAATAAACGCTGCCTTTGCAGGCAGCCGACGGACAAAGAAAATGATTAGAAGTCGATTATGGAATGGAAAGAAGACAGCAAGCCTGCAATCCGTGTTTACAGACGGCCAAATTCCCAAAGTAGGGGAAGGAGCAGCACAGTAAAACAACGAATGCAGCAAGATCTTGGCATTTTCTAATAATTGAAACTAAGTTTCAATATCAGAATGACTTTGTAGCAAAAACAAAATAAATCATGAACAACGAAGGAGCTTGGAGAATGTGTATTGTCTAAAGACTACTGAAAAGTAAAACAATCCGTGGATAAAATTAAAAAATGAAAAGTTGGTACAAATTTTCAATCGGTCATAACTCAGTCAATAGCATCCTATTCGAAAGATCTTTCGGTGTCGGAAAACCTAATGAATTGCTCTTGTCAGGCTGTATATAATTGGTATGGTTTTACCTTTTTTCTCCCGTGAATAGAGGGGCACTTTAAGGGTTTCCTTTTTTGAGGGACACCCGGTTACAATAAGCAATTATTCTCTTTTCTCATAAATAAACTGAATCGATTATGCAGACTTATGATACATTCCCCGGAAAGGCAATCACCGCCCAATTAATTCACACACTAAAATATTGATACTTTACTATTATATCAAAAATATGAATCTTATATTGCAGGAAAAAAAAACACTGTAATTGTATTTCTCTCCCTCTCATCATTACCATCGTCGGGTGTATACATACGGATTGTTAAACAAAAACGAATTTTTGGTTTTGCGAAATCGCGGACTCTAAAGAGTTCGGTGGTAAACATACTCCATTGACGATTAAAACCATCAAATCCGATTTAAGAAACGAAATGAACATTGACAATAATTTATTTTAGCTAATATTCATGAATCTTACTTGATAAAAATGGTGTAATTACATTGAAACGTTTATTCATCTTATCCGTCACACCAAAATTCACGCAAATTGGCATTAGGTTCATGATATTGACGGATGTTGAAATTGTCACGATCCAAAAACGTGATTAGCATCCGTCATTATGGAAACAATAATCGAACATCGTCAAACCAACGTGAGT
The DNA here is from genome assembly GCA_023653785.1 of Ophioderma brevispina. NCBI lineage: Eukaryota > Metazoa > Echinodermata > Ophiuroidea > Amphilepidida > Ophiodermatidae > Ophioderma > Ophioderma brevispina. Next base: position 10,548 of record JAMKCH010023184.1, read on the forward strand.
CATAGCGAATCTCTCAATTTGGTTATACCTAATGACGGATGTGAGTTGATGGCCGAGAGTCACCGCTTTGATCTATAAATTGATATATAAATTTCTAGTAATCGCCCATATTGATAAAATTAATCACATTTGCTTGTTCAGGGTATAAATTAAGATGGAATAACAAACGATTTACAAAGCCCTGATGGGAAATCAAGTGTGCACTTCTATGACAGAGGATTCAAACAAATCCGTTGCTATGTAATACACCAAATTCTCTGTTATGAAACAACAAAAACAAATTGCCAATATTCTAATTAGATGATTACTTAAGTACTTGCAATGGGCTTTCGACACTTGGCATATTTGAAGTCTTTTGTTATTAGTAAATTTCCTTTATTCGTAAAAATGATTAAAATTCAACATCCGTTAATGTGAAATACACCTGACGATATCTTTTTCTCAATTACAAGGTTAACTATCCAATTTACATGATCATAAAAACCACGCTTATTTGTTGACTATTTTCTTTTTATTTTGAGCTCATTTTTTCACAATAAAAGATTATAGTTCCTAATTCATATTGGTCTTGGTAGAATACAATGCAACACCCTTAGTGGGGGAAAACGAGCGGTGACGTGTGCGTGTGAGTGAAGCGAAAAAACTATTTAGTCTAGATGATCTTCAAGTTGCTGTTTGAATGTCTTTGGTGGATTTGTACAAGCGAGTCCGGTAATGAATTCCATTCTGTTATCATGGGGGCCACTCAAGTCCTTACACCGGTGTGTGGTGGCGCCCTTGTTGGCTCCACTTGTATCTACGTCCGCTGTTTTTTTTTCGTCATCAAATTTCATCTTTTAAGACGTGAACAAATATGCTGCTTATATTATTATTTGTTTGTGGTAGTCATGACTTGCTATATGCAGACTATCCATTATTTGTAACTTTTTATCATGCAAATAAGTTCGTTACTCGAACTTTTTGACAAATCGGCAATGGAGCTTTTGGGTGTTTCTTATTATGTATCAAGAATTCAGCAGCTCTCGCAGCCCTGTATTCTGGTTTGGTGTTTAAGATGTCTCGCCCTGACCTATTCAAGACATACTGATAAATTGCAATGCATTGATGAATTCTTTTGTCCCTAACGTCCTTCACGCCTGACGGTGGAACCAACTAAAGGAATTGACATGTTTTTTAAACACACTACAACGAGAGGGTATAGAGGGGTGGGAGTACGCCGACAACTTTTTATTATTCCAACACGCACCACCACACATCGTGCTTTTTGTTATTACATAACCGTGTGATCAGCGACAGTAACTAACTAAAATTGACTCGGTTCCGAATTTCAAGTGGATTATTCCGAGCAAAGCGATAGACTCGCCAAAGTATGCCTGCCAAAATGGAACGCTGAATCACTGAGGGAAAAAAGCCCGTCTATTGTTTGATTATATCACTGAAAACCATGTCCATCTTCTTGGTATTACGGAAAGCTGGTTAAACGGTGATCATCGTGACGACTGTCCAATTGCTGATCTCTGTAGGTCCTTGCCTCACTTTCAAGTTCCTCATATGCCGCGCAAAGTAGAAGAGTCGGTTGGGATATTCTATTGTCTCAGAAAGGGCTCGGTGGAGCAGACAAATCAAGTGAGTTTACATATCCATTCTTTTGAATCTATGGATTTTTTGTGACTTCTACTAGTTCGTTACCTTTGAGGCTTCTGGTTTTTATTTTTTTTCCCGGGGGGGGACCTCCACTTCAGCGAGACAATTTGCGCCTCACTTCCCAAAATGTTTCAATGATTTTTCACCATACTGAATTACACGACATTAGACCGCGAGAATTAGGTATGGTGGAAGATTTGAATTTCCACCTTTGACGTTGTGTGATGATTAGAGAAACGCAACACATGAAGGGACTTGCTTGACTATGCTGGTCTTGAACAAAATGTAACTGAGCCGACACATCGTTGTGGGCATGCATTAGATGTGTTATCACCAGAAAAGGGGATTAATTTGGTTTCGATGTAGAGGGTTTTTCGTGGTTCCTACTCGATCACTCGCTGTGTATAAGTGCAATGTCGACATTCACCGTCCAACTCAGTATAGACAAGTGTGCAACTTTCGCGTATTAAACAAGATAAACACTCTAATTTTCAGGATGATATACGACGCTCCCCTCTGTTAAAGGATCCTCCTGTGATCTTTCCAACTCCTTGTCGTACAAATTATGAACAGACTCTTAGCGGCTTATTAGATGAATATGCGCCTCTCAAATCAAAGTCAATGTGTTACGACCGAATGCACTTGGTATGACGAGAGGCCTCCGCTTAGCAAAAACAGGAAAGACGTCGTCATGAGCGCAGGTGGATGAAATCTAAACTAGAAGTGTGGACCGCCAAGCCTACAGTGACAGCTGTAAAGCTTATACCAGAAAACTAGAAAACTCCAAATGTTGATTATATCGCAAATAAGATCTCTGAATGTGATGAGCGGCAGTTATTTCGGCTTGTTGATGGTAGACGCGCACCTACTTCTGCTGCCACTCTACCGTCACATTGTATGCGGTGAAGAACTAGCAATAAGTTTGAAGGCCTTTTCCAAGTAAAATCACGAATACCTAAGGTCTGAGCGTGAAAATTGATCCTTTGAATGTATCTGTAGAACTACGCGCCCAGTGTGATGAAAGTGAGTTCACAGCATTCAGTGCTGTTACAGAGGAAGGATGTTCGTAATATTATCTCTCGGTCCTCAATAAAAGTGTCCTTTGGACCCTATCCCATTTCATTACGTAAGAATGTCTTGAACTCTCTGCTACCAATCATTTACGGTGGTGGTCAATAATCACTAAATACAGGAGTTATGCCACAAGAGCTCAAAGTTGCGAGAGTTGTTCCCTTTGAAGGAAGCCGGTCGGTTAAATGTTGAAGATCTTAAACTATGACCAATGTCAAATTTAAAATTAAGTCAGATAATGAAAAAGTGTGCTTCTTCCCAAGTTGAATTGATATCTGAAGAAAATAATTTGCATGATTCAATGCGTCAGGCATACCGAAATGTCATAGCACTGTGAAACGGCACTTTTCGTGTCCAAAATGAATTGCTTTGTGCAGTCGAATCAGACACCATGGATGCCCGTTCTTATTTTGCTTGATTTCTCCGCTGCTTTTGATTTGATAGATCACAATGTCTTGCTAGAGCGGTTGCACCTGCGCTATGGAATCAAGCATTCCGCCTTAAAATGGGTTTCGTCATATTGAATGGCCCTGATTCTCAATGCATGACATTTGCGTATCACGTCTGATATGTTCTCTGACGAGGGTTGTACACAGGGCGCCGTATAGGACCTCTCAATTTACTACATATACAGCTCCAATGGGCGACATTATTGCCTGCATGATCTGAAATTACCGTTTATGCGGGACGATACTCAAGTGTATCTAGTTTTTGATCGGTCTAAGCGAAGTGAGAGCATAGTTTTAAACTCGAAAGGTGTGTGTTCCGATATCAAGGATGGGCTGTGAATAACAAGCTAAGCTGAATGATTCACAAAAAAACGTCAGTCATCGTCATCTCGTTTTATTACGACCCCAGTAACTTCTCAGCAATACTCTGGTAATGCCACCATTGAACCATCGGTTGCAGCTCGTGATCTGGTGTGTAAGTGATCGTAAATCTTGTCATGAAATGATCATCTGAAATCTTCACTAGATTGGCTTCCTTTGCTGTTCATAGATTGGCCAGGTTTGCAAGTATTTGGATAGAAAATCAACTGAGCGCCTTGTACACGCATTCGTTAGCTCCAGACTTAGACTGCTGCACAGTCTTCTTGTTGGCTTGCCAAATTATGAGATTGCTAAATTGCCAGCGTATCAAAATTCGGGCAGCGCGCCTTCTTGTTTCTAGCGAGAAATTCGGGATCATATAAGGCCAGTTTTGTACAAACTTCAACTTGGATCCCGATTGAGCAGCGAATAGTGTACAAGGTTGCTTCTGAATCTTTAAAAGTTTTACATGATCTGACCCCTTCTTATTAAACGAACTATTTACCGCATATCAACCAATACGGTGTTTGCGTTCTCCCACAAAATCTATGAGTGTCCTGCTAAGTGCCAATAAAGTTTTACGTGAGAGAGCTTTCCAAATATGCCGCTCCTGTCTTGTGGAATAATCTTCATGCTCATTCAGATCTGCAAAAACAGTCAATCATTTACGTGTCTCCTGAAAACGCATCTTTTCAAAATGGCTTTGCTGCTTTTAATTTGTCATGGCCTTTGTATAACATTGACAAATTGAATCCTTATTGGACTTTTGTGATTCTGTGTGTTTTTTAAACAAAAGGTGGCTGTATTTGAGAGTGTTTTGGCCTTTTTAACTAGTTAAGGTGATATACGAGCGTATATATTGTAAAATGCTGCTCTTCGTGTTTAGTGATTATCTCTGGTTAAATAGTTTAACTATTATTGTATTGTGAATTTACTGTTTTTATAAATTGTTAAAAAAAGAAAAAACCTAAAAAATTAAAAAATTAGAAGAAATAAATATTATTATTATTATATGGTTACCGAACGCGAGTCCTAGTGTGATAGTGTCCTAAACTATTGGTTTCCATTGTGTAATGATGCATACATATTTTCACTCGCCAATATCAATTAGCATCGTCTTTCTACAAGGGTTCCACAGTTATCCGGTATGTTTCATGGTATCTAAGACACTCTCTCATGGGGACTCACAAGTTGTCTTATTCGTTATGTGTAATGTAAAAGTAATACTTTAATAAAGCGCACACATTACCATGAATAGCGCAGCTAGAGTCGAATTGAAAAATGCTCCTGGGGATCACGAGTTCGGGCCAGATTTCATATTAGCAATCACTCATGATGTACAACCACGCGCCCCGGCTACCAAACAGCAAACAGCAACAGCAACAACAACAAATTTAAACTAACCGAAGTTTAAAACTAATACAAGTTGGTGGGTTTTTGAAGGTAAATTACAGAAGGGCACACTTGGACACAATTCAGACATTACCTTTGTTACAAGTACATTGAACTTTCATAACAACAATTCTAATTTTTTACCGGTTTGTAGAAGTAATTATAGTCCCTGCCGGCGCATAGTCCGGCTACAACGGTAAAGATTAAGGCACTCGATTCAGTAGATTGGATCTCTTCAACGAAACAATAGTTCAGCTTGATTAGTATCGTCTATGGGCCCGGGACTATGGCTCACCGCCGGACTCATAGTTGTTTCACAGGTGTAGAATATTATAGTCCGCGTATTCATAGTCCGGCTACAACGGTAAATAATAGGCAACTCGATTCAGTTGACTCTGCACGCAACCATTCGTTTCCGCTTTATTCCGTTATTCGTCTATGGAGCCCGGACTGAGACTCCCGGCGGACTATAATCGCTTTGTTGAATGGTGTTGAATTCGTAGCATAGTGTGTGGTTTGTGTCTGATTGCTGACGGTATATACTTTGCTTTGTTTGGTGAGTTATATATATATTGAAAGATGAAAGAGGCTTGCACCTCATAGTCTGATTCGGTTATACTTTCAATGTACGCCCTCTATTTCCCCGAGTACGCACGAGCGCTTAGTGACCTACAATTGATCAAATCAAATACATTGTCTCTAATTTATTCCTATGACGAGCAAACGACGCAATTTAGCTCTCGCAGCTTGCTTCTTGATCAATGGTCTTTGAAGTTGGAACTTTTAAAAGTTTTGGGCGTTTTCCTACTTCGATTCAGAAAAGTTCTTCGACGACCAATCACGCTCAAAGGAATTTGCAGCACATATGTTCTTCAATAGGTTATTGGGTGGTAAGCTGAAAAAAAATGAATGTCTTATTGATGACATAAATGTAGTATGTATAGTAGTGAGTATTGTATGTATGATGTATGTATGTATGTGTGTATGTATGTATGTATGTGTGTCTGTATGGGTTGTATGCTGTGTGTGTTTTTTTTTATTGTATGTATTGTGTATGTATGTGTGTTGTCTGGATGTAGTATGTAGGTATGCAGGCATGTGTATAAAACTGGTTATTTTTGTAAAGAAACACAGGGAGGAAGTCAAACATAGAAAATTGGGCCACCCTGGATGGTCAATGTCTGGTAACAATGGGAGAGGAGTAAGGAGAGATAGTACATCGGACTTAAATTTATCCATTCAAAACTTGCCCGTCCCCAAATTAGGCAAAAGTGCACGGTTATACTTATTTGGGTTTACGAATCAGTTTAGATGATACGGCTGAAGGTTCTCAGCTTCTTACATTGTTAATGAATTCAACGAAGTGCTTGAAAAGATTAATCAAGCACCTTTGCCAATGAGGGCGCGAAAGTAAAGCATTAATGTTGGCGGTTTCAAAGTTGAATTTCAATTGTCTATAATCTTACATTCCTTTAAAGACACTTGTGGAAGGAGGATGGCATTGTGAAAGATGTTCGTTGAAGGGCTGCATTTAAACAATCATCCATTACAGAGAATTTTGTACATATTCCCTCCAGTAAAGGAGGTTTAGGTATTCTAAAGCCCAACACCCTTGTATGTGGTTAAGAAACTGTCCTTTCTGCTTCATTGTTTAAACCTCTGATTACCCCCCAGACAAAGCATAAGCGCTCGTTCATCTTCCATCTGCTATGAAAAAGAAAGGCTATAATTCATGGAAGGCGATGACGGTGACCAGCTTTGTTTGGGAGCTATGAGTAAATGAAGAGAAGACGTTATTAAAAGAGGCAAAGTCACTTGGCCTAAAATTTGGGTAGAATTTAACGAACTTGCTACCCGAGAAATCTGAAGCTTCGATTGATCATCATGACGTTTATATGTTAGTTGCTGATCAGGATGGTATCCATTGTATTTCGTTCACACTCGGCTTTATCCACTCCCTCACAATTCATTTATCCAAACGTATCAATGACTTATAATCTCAAATCGCAAGGTCGTTTATTTAGAACTAGTTGCGACCAGGCTATATCATCAAACTATTTGTGTCCTTTTTCTTTGGTGATGATCTTGTAAGATTCATATTCAAAATCTCGTCTGCAACTCCTTGAGTGTAACTCCCTCCTGCATAGGTACTACCCAACACTTTATCCCAAAACTTGTCGTATTTGTAAACAAAACCCTTCAATCTGTGTCTCATATCATTAACACACATCTGTGACGTCCCCTATTGTTTTTTTTCGCTCCATTATTGCACGAATGGCGAAAGAACAATAACGCCATTTTCGTTAACTCAGAACAGCGACTGCTTTTGCCGAGTTTTACGAATGGGCGTATTATTGGATACATTCGCTCCATTCGCAAAGGCCAAACAATGCAGAAAAACACTACAAAGCAGTAATACAATATGAGCACAATTTAGAAATAGAATTGCGTATGATAAAATCAATGAAAATAACGATGTTATACCCATCCACCGAGTGTAATTTTTTTGGTTCGTTCCTTTAGTTTGTGTGTTGTGTTTATTTTTTTCTAGTGTAAGTTATGATCTCACAAGAATGACTTTTTTATATTTGTATGACTTTATTATTTCAATACATTTTTCAACTATATAACTTCTTTGGTTTAAATTTTGAAATTTGACTTGTTTGATCTTATATTTCATGCATGGTTTGACTACTTTTTATTTCATTTATATTCCTTCAACTTTTGTTTATTGTGTACTTAGGCCTAAAATATTTTTTGTTCAGTATTGTTTTTTTAATTGTCCAAAACTAACAGAAGCTTGCTGGTTCTTTGTATCCTTTTGTGCGTTTTCTTTATATGTATTTAAATTGTGTTTACCTGTTTTATATTTGATCTAAGCTTAAATCATAATCATAGTATTTTTCTACTGTGTCATTTGTGGTAAAGTAGATGCAGGAATTTCAGTTTTTTTCATAGGAAATTATGCGACGTAAAATTTCATTTTGTTTTTTCCATTTTAAAAAGAGGACATGTCTTCTAGAAGCAAAGCGCCCCATTTTTTTGAACCTGAGTTTTTGCATTATTTGAAATGCCTGTCATATTCAATCACACATAAGTGAATATTTAAGCTGAAACACCGTCCTTTATGTTAATAAGAATGGATAATTTAGAATGCTTTGATTTTTCTGTCGTGCACGACGAAAAATCAAAGCATGCTTTCTTATAGAGCCAATTAAAGGTGCAACGAGAGATTTCACATAGGCGTTCCTTAAAAATCGACAGTACTTGATTTTGCCCTGCTGTAAGGCTTTCCATCCATCCAAAATATCCCCATCTAAAAGTATTAAGCTGAGAAAAGTTTCTTGGTACAAAAATTGTGAATTTCTAATTTCGTAGAGGTGCAAATAGAAAATTCAGCCTATGTTTTACATTGAAAATATCATCAAATCAAAATCCTCTTTTTTCTCTCTTTTTAAGATAATGCATTTCGGTAGCGAAATACAAGGGAGATATCTATAGTTCTATCTATATTAATTACTATATGACGCAATATTTGGGTGCCTCAAAATATGCTTTGCACCTTTAGTCATAAGGGCTAGCGCCTACACAGTTTTTTTCATGTTGAACATGTAACCGGAATTTTTTGTTTTAAATTTTGGTTTTTAGGGTTAGAGTGTTCGTGAGAGTATGTCATAAATAAAAAAAATGTGTCTCCGTAAATTTTAAAGGGGTATCGTATGAAACTATATCCGCAGCGACATTTGTAGTCCGGGCCACGATTAATTGAAAAAACCTTTCCTTAAAAAAACGATGTGGTCAATGCGATTTGAAAACCTGTATGCGAGCGTAAAGCCGACATATTTTTGGCCTTATAGGAAAAAACGAGACCCATGCACCTCACCTAGAACCAGTTCCTATTCATCCTTGGCATATCCAGGGAGAAAATACACATACCGATGAAATCTTGTCCCATATAGGCCATTAGTCGATCAGTATATCCCCGAATTATGAACTTCTGCCATCGGCATGTACTGGATATCTGGGTTATGGATCCGTAGTACAGATCTTCATCCTTCTGGTAAATCCTACTCCCTCAATTCAGATTGTGGATTATATCCTGCCCACATTCAGGTTTATTTCATTTTGAACAACGAATTCATGATCATATCAATAAAATATATTAGCAAGGGCATCCCCAAGTTGCAAGTGCATTTGGCTTGTAATTCCAAGATACGGGTTCATATCCACTTTGTATTTTCCTCGCTTACAAACATTTACCCGGTAATTTCCTCAGAAAAAGTATCTACTCTATATTATATCAACAGGGTAATGAAGTCCAGACTGAGTACTCAAATATAACTGTACATCCACTCTGTAGCAACTGTGACAACACATCAACTACGCACCTATCGCCAATGAAATCGGTCAGTACGACATGCTGATGCGGGGACGAAAATGCGAACCTATTGAACCTATTCTTCATCATTATACAAATCACAGAATTTTTTGGTTCCAGTAACTTGCGTTTTCCAGACTCTATTCACACCATTCATACCAACCTTTGAATACATTAATCGGCTTTAATCGGTATTGATATCTTGTGAGAGCAACTACTTCAAAACACCCATTCGTGCAAAATAAGGGAGCGAAAAAGCAATAGGGTCACGTCCCAGATGTTGTTCCAATCGGATATTACACTACGGTAAGCCTCCCATTGTGGCCGAGAATGGCTTCGGGGCTAAGCCCCTCAGCCAATTCTCATCCACGAACGGAGAGTAACCCGTGTAATATCCTTTACTGAATGGTTGCATGCAATTTCTAAACATTTACTTTGCCGCCCGTCATGACTGCATAGTTGAGCACATCAGAGATGAGGTAATTAGGATAACCCCCATGTCGAATTTTTCAGTGACCAGCCCATATACAGGTGACCTTCTTGGAACAGTCAGACGATTTTCAAATCATCAATCATACAAACCATATCTCTTCCTTTTGTGATCGCCATACCATGAAATCATTCACGTTAAAATATCCTGTCCGTATGATGCCTTTGTGCACACTTGGGCTACAACACCAAATTTCCTTACACAACCTCTCAATGAACTCATTAATGTTGCCACCACCGACCCTCCCGTAGTCATTTAAGCCAGGTTCTTAATTGTTGTATCTTGGTACCG
>JAMKCH010023185.1:0-26877 GCA_023653785.1 Ophioderma brevispina
TTAATACTTGTATTCACTGATAGTAATTGATACGGTTTCCTAAGCTATTATACGAATTTTGGCAGCCATTTTGAAAACGCGCCCTCAAAGGGTACTTATCATAATTCTAATTATTGGTATAGCATTACAACAATAATTAGCATTAAGAAATGTCCCAAAATTGATTTCATATTAATATTAGATAGCTTTTGTAGCTTTAATATGCCATTTTCTGGAATTTTGGCGGCCATTTTGATACCCCTCTAGCGAGAGTTCCCCACATTTCCCAGAGCTTGGACCCAAAAAATCTTGGTCAGCACGCTGAAATACAAGAAACACCTTCAAACTCCTTCCCCAAACTTCTAGAATGGTACTTTAATTTTGAACCCTACTAATGTGTCCTTTTGATTTTATGAACAGGTTTAATTAGAGGTGGTGTTGTTACACTGCCTAGACTACCATGTACAAACGCACCGTCAGAAACCTCATTTTCTTCATTATCGTGCCGACTGGACCTTAAATTCTGTTGTTCCAGAAGATCTCGGTATTGACAGTCCTTCCAAGATGGCAATTGGGCAGATGGAATTGCAAGGGTTTGACCCAGCTCCCTGGTGCTATTTTCGGCCCACACGATGACAGCACCCCCGGAAAATCATAAATTGCATAGAATCAAGGCCATTTTCCCTGAGAGAGAGATAATACTCACCTAAAAAAAATTAAATAAAGTAATCAACACTTCAGATTTACACATGCACCTTTATAAAACCCTGAAGTACAATCTAAGATTCACAATGCGTCATTTGGCCAAATCCAGCCTTTTTTTTGAGTCAACACTGTCACTAATTTTACAATGTTGGGCAGTAAGGGTGGGGGAGGGGGGGGTAATAGAGGTGTGAATCTTCCCCCCCTCAATTTTGAAATAACATTTTTTGGTTAACTGTAATCTTGCTGAACATACACGAGCAATTTAAAGAGATTTCGAAATGTTTAGGTGTATTTACTAAAATAAATGGATGTTATCATGATAGTGATAATGCTTCTACTGTAGATCGCACTGCTGACAGCATGCAATATAATCAATGCCTTTTGTAGAGTTGTGTAAACCCAAGTTATTTTCCTTTGGCTTATATATTGTTCAAAGATTTCTGTTATGATCTTTAATACATGTGTTTTCCTTATAACAAAAATCACTAATTGGTCATTGTCTTTGATTTCTCTAATTTTCTTGTGGGGGGGGGGGTAAGCCCATCATGACACTTTTAAATCAAAAGAATTTTGTCTTGCTAAGATTTGCAAAGGTAAACTTTCTATTCACATGATTCCTATTATCGTGTAATTACTTAAGTAAACTTGCACACTGAACAGGCACAGCCCATTGCCCAGAGCATGACATGGCCACCAATGGGAGAAGGCAAAACAATGGCCATTCAAAAACATGAACCACACTGGCCATTTCCATCACTGACCCACCAGCACACACAGAAAGAATGACAGAGAAAAATTAACAATGCATGTCTTCACTATATTGCTACATAAAAATGTGCATCTATATTTGGTAAACGCCTTTCTTTCTGCATTAAATGGTCACTGGTAACCCTGTTAAATTCATCATTCTTTAGATAAATTGCACGCCCTGTACTTAATTCCATAAGACTGCCGATTCATCAGGGTGAACTATTAATCAAGGGTCCCTATATAGCACATCATCTCTCAAGTAATAGAGGACATTCTTTCTATATCTCTTCAAATGTTTAACGTTTTGGTTTTAAAATATTCTTAACCCAGTAGCACAACATGGGATATCACACCCCACACCACTTCAGCAATCTTGGTCAAAGGCTCCCTTCTCTACCTCGGCCAAACTTGTACGGAGAGCTTCGTACATGTCTAGAGACACCGGTTCGCCTCTATTCAATCTTCCTTTATGAGAAAAAATGGGAAGAAAAATATGATTGGATTTGATTGACTAACCAAGTACATCACAATTGTCTTAAATTGTCCCGTACATATTGTACAGTGTCTAGTATGGTAGCATGTTGGCAGATTTTCGTCAAAGAGGGCTCCCTTCATCAGATGTAAATAGGTTTATAGGCACTTTGAATGAAAAAATTGGACATAACATCACTATTTCTTAACCTAGAACAGTGATCAGCCCTTTCATCATCAACTTTCTTTCCTCGCTAAATAGAATACCATTTGTATGTGTCATTTCAATGCAGAACATCCGAAAAAAGTAATGTAAAATCAATTCATGGTAGTGCAACCTTTCTTAAAATTTCAATTTCAACATACGAAGTAATCTAGCAGGTCTGCATCTCCAAAGGTGCTGAATTTTCAATCGGCTAGGGGCCGACCAGGTTACCCTATACTTACCTTGTAACTTTCGCGTTTAGCCGACCTCTGAAGTTTCCATTGCAATCTCTAATCCCCAAAATATAGATTAAAATTTTACATCAGAAGTGGGACTCGAACCCTTTGACCTCTTGATTACAGACGAGCGCCTATAGACGCACCCCACGAAACTCGAGCCGACAGAAGATCGTTTTTGTTAATAATTCAATAAACAATCGAATAAAGCGCACCCATAAATATCTTCTGATTGACAAGGTTACCTGGTCGCCCCCCTATCCACTTCTCTGAAACTGATCGTTCCCCGCACTCACAAGTTTTTTACATGATTCAGCTTGGGCATTTCTGAAGAAAGATTGGCAAGGCCTACTCATATATTTATGTGATAACGCCCTTTTACACAGTAAAGTCCTGAAATCTCTACATTTCAGCCTAAATATACTTAATCTGGTGATAATGTTTTAAATCAACGACAACTTCTGACAGTTTTTCTGAGTGGTTTCAGAGGTCATTTAGACCAATGGGTTAGACTCCCCACCAAAATATGTACAAATTGTGAAAATACATCAAGAAATACTAGCATGATCCCCCTGTCAAGATGGCACTGTAAAACATGACCTCAGATGACCTACACCATGACCTTTGCATCATCCACATATGAAGGAAATCCCTATTGCACCTTAAACCAAAGTTCTGGTTTAAATCGGACTCAAGTTTTTCGAAGAACACCTGGAAACGAACCCTACCAATCTAAAACACAACATACCCATACAACCTGACCTCAATGACCTTTGACCTTGGTCTATGACCTTGGACATCATCCATATATGAAGGAACCCTTACTACACCTCACCCCAAGTCTGGTTAAAGCAGACTTAAAGGGCATTTCGTGATTCCAGCACCTTCTTTTTATTCCTGGTTCGCTAGATATCCTTGACACAAGCTCTTCCCAAAATTTGAGTTAATTCCAATCTTGCGGTTTTATGGTTTTGTATTATGAGCAATTCTTTGTTTCCCACGGTCGCCATAGAGCACTGTGCTGTATTTCTGTCCGTTTATGGACAGAAAATACAAATTGCTGAATTTCTTACAAATACGACCAATTTTCCATGTAATTTTGGTACCAAAGCCTTACTAAGGCTACGGTCAGATGACATAAAACTTTTTCAGGTAAGTCGGGGGACGAGTTTTTGAGCATGAAATCCCCTTTAACTTTTCGAACAAGATGTGAAAAAACAAAAACCTAACCAATGGAAGCGACCCACACACACGTGTGCGTCTCACAAAACCTCCATACTGCTTTCCAAGCCAGTGGATAAAATGCATTTTGGGAAATTAAATTTAAAAATAGTTTGTTGGAAAGTTTTTTTTTGTGCTCCTCATTTGTTTAATTTTGACATGCTGAGATTATAATAAGAGTTAAATGTGTAAATCAAATGGTTCCAATTTTGGTGCTGCAAAGTAATCCATAGGCCCCGGCTGTATCATAGTCTGGCTCCATAGACTACACGGAATAAAGCGTGAAACTAATGTTTGCGTGAAGTTCAACTGAATCGATGCCCTTTTGTTCACATTGTTCCCGGACTGTGAGCCCGAGGACTATATCTCCTACCACATTGCCCTTTTTTTTTAAATAACTACCAATAACATATAAATCAAATATCTTGAGTGTGTATTTTTGTTTTTTTTGCACTAGCCCAGTCGTATTTTCTTATATAGGGTTTTTTGAAGGTGTATTTTTTATTCATGTAATCTAAAAACAGACCCTCCAGGGGTGATTTTGCAAATTGGTCCCATTAGGGATATATTCCCGAAAACCGATATATTTACAACAAAATGGTATGTTTCCATTGAAAATGGCATGGTCCTGTTAGTATAGGGGTATATTTTCTCTGAAAAATTGGTCCTCTTTACGAGTCACTTTCAGAACCTTGTTTGGATGAGCATGCATGGTACCACAAACCCTTTTTTTCATTAAAAGAAAAGAGCACCAGCTTCTGCTAATCAGGACTTGGACACCAGGCCACATATCGTGCATGCTGGGCAAAGCACCATTTTTTCCTCCTGAAGGAAGCACATACAAATCCAATTCTGTATGCCCTCTGTGTGTGTTAGTGTTTTCAGTTTTGTGGTTGGTGTGGTGTGGTGTGTGTAACAGTTTCCAGTCCATGTTTCATCAATTTCAGTTAGCCTTTTGTTTTAAAATTGCACACGGATGTGTGCACCTTACTCCAGAGCTACCAAACTTGGGTTTACCCACCATATGTTTGTGGTAGGGTTGACACCTCCCTGTCATACACACCTAACAAGGTCAAAGGTAGTAGTCGTTAAAGGTAAAACCACAGTTTTAAATCTTTTTTGGCCCCAAGCTAATGCCGGATTCACCTCACATTCAAGCAACACGCGTGTGAGGATTTTATTGGAGCAAAAGATTTGACTGGATGCCCTTCCTTCACATATTGTTGCTGATTGGCCGCCATTAGCTCTCCAGGTCCGCGCCCTTGTAGGTAGATCTTCTTTTCGTTCTACCAGGGTAACCAGCTACCTCCTCATCGGATTTCCGTAGAAACCTGATGGGGGTGACGGTTTATCCGCCAACAACCCGGCCCTGGGACAGGTAGTACTGGTTACCAGGATAGCAGGCCCTCAAGGGATACCTGACCTGACCTGAGTCATTTGAGAATATCGCAAAAATCAGGTGGCACACAAGTGGTTTGAGAGCTGTTTTTTATGCAGTGGATGCATTTTTCAAGCACACATGATTATCACAACATGATTAATCATATACTCAATTTGGTTTTTAATGCAAAATATAAGAAGTCTGAAATTTGTCCCTGTAAGCACTTTTTCAATTGCAGGCATAATGCATCTCACCAAAATCCATTAAAATTATATTCTTTGAAAAACTTTGCCTAGCTATTTGTGTTGAAATTTGAGACACACCAAGGATCATAAGTGTACAATGAATATGGTCAATAGCCTTACAAGGGACAATTAAGCTTTAAGTTGACCTGCAGGTATTTTAACCTGAATCAATTAACTTCCACTTTTCATTATAATACTACTCCTAACTGCACACACCACTGCACGTACACACAGTAATATTTGAAGATCACATTACAACTATAAAGTACAAAATAACTTATTAGTCAAGTATTATATCAACCATTCAATCGCTGCAGTCCATCTATGATAAAAGGTAGGAAACCAATAAGAATAATAGTCTTATATGAGCATATTATCCAACCATTTTTGCAGGGTCACGTAGAGTGTGATTTAAAGAGACATGAGGCAGGGCTGGACATGAGTCATTTCCCGAAAGTCCCTCATTTTTTTTTTCAAACCCTGTTTTTTTGGCATATCGGAATGCTTTCCCATGTATTAGATCGCACCGAAATGAATAAGCGAATACGCCTTCTTTATGTTATAAGATGATTGTAGTATTTTCTGTCAGATACGACCAAATTTGCATGTAAGTTAGGTACGCTTGGATTACTAAGGCTACGGTTCAGATATATCAAAAAGCTCAACTTTTAGGTAAGTTGGGGGGACTCATATATGAAAGTGGATGGGGATGTGCGGATTGGAACTTCACGTAGGGGGCATTCGCTGAGGAACTTTAAAGAGAAAAAAGGGGGTCCATTTGGTGAGGAGGATGCAAACTGGTGGGTCAACACTGAGCCGCTCAACTTTTTGTGAAAAAATGTTCTTCAGTGAGGGCATTATGCAGTTCCATCCGTGAACAAGAGGGGCTTTCTGGAAGCATGAATAGAATAAAGGGGTCATTCAGTGACATTTGATTAAAGATGGGAGGTCATCAACTAGAGTAACAAAGGGCCTATGGGGGTTCTTTCAGTGACAGGTTTAAAAGGGGGTCTTTCAGTGACAGGTTTAAACTAGAATTTCGCGTTCTCGGCTTTCGCGCTCCTATAATCATCAAAGAAATAGAAGGCCTGTGGGCCGCCCCATGACCCTTTGACCCTGGCCCGTGACCTTTGATCTCATCAACATATGAGGATCGCAGGTGCAACCTATGACAAAAGTTTGGTTCCACTTTGAACTTCAAGTTTTTCAATTATGATCAATTTTACATTTTTTAGCCCATTTTTCAACTGACCTCACATGACCTTTGACCTTTCGACATGACCTTTGACCTCATCAGCACATGAGGACCTCATTGTGCACCTATGACAGAAGTTTGGTCCAATTGAAGTAAAACTTTTCAATTGAGGTCAATTTAAAAAAAACTTAACAATTTTGGTGACACACACATCCACACACACACCCATACAACCCCACCCCACCATACATACACCGCTGTTTACACCGTGTTATGTAATAAATTTCGTGTACTGTAATAACCGACGCGTAATGTAATAACTTTTGACGTGTTATGTAATAAAACGCGTAATGTAATAAAAATGACGTGTAATGTCCTAAAAAAAGTTGACGCGTAATGTAATAAAATTTTCGTGTAATTAATAAATGAACGCGTTATGTAATAACATGGCATTTTAGTTTGACTTATCCGGCCTAGTACTCCCTGTTTTTTGCGACTGTGTGTGTGTGTGTGTGTGAGAGAAGAAGAGAGAGAGAGAAGAGAAAGATAGGGCCTGTTGTGTGTTGAGGGTGTGTGTTTGCACTCGTTGTGTGTCCGTGTCTCTCTCGCGCTTGTGTGCGTCCCGTTGGTTCGTCCGTTTGTCCGTCCCGTCAGTATTGCTTCGAATTTATTCTTGGACCTAATCTTGGTGGATGTCTCGGCTCTGTATAACTTAGGTCCATTTTTGGTTTACTAAAAGGAATCACGCCCTGTTTGGTGTGTGATGGTGTGTGTGGGCACGCGTGTGTGTCCGTCGGTCTCTCTCGCGCATGTTTGTGCCGGCCGTTGGTTTCGTCCGTTTGTCCGTCCTTCCGTCAGTATTGCTTTCGAAATTTATTCTTGACCTTAATCTTGGATGTCTTCGGCTCTGTAGAACTTAGGTCCCATGTTTTGGTTACTAAGGAATCACCGCCCTGAGTCTGTTTGGATATACCAAGAGGAAATTCCAGTGCAAACTTGGCTAGGTGCCTTCTCGTGATCAACCTTATCAACCTTTGATTTTAAAATGTTAACTAGGGATGACTTGTGTCTGGTCCCCCCCCCCACTTCCCACCCCCTGGTGTTTGGGGATGGAAAGGGACAACGGTTACACGTAACTTGCCCGCATCGCATTGGCTTAAAACTGGCTAAGTCTTTTCCCAATCTTTGCCTTGGCTGAGCTAAGTTCTGGAAACATATCCGCCAATATTTTTGCTGGGGGGGGGGCTGTTGTGGAGATGGAGCAAAAACATTTTGCCTGGCCGCATCGTAAACTCATTCGATTTCTTAACTTATCTTATAAATAGTAACTATCCCGCGGTGTTTGCCTTGGTCTGCATGGTTGGGGAGGTCTGGCGCCCATTATCTTAGTTGCTTAACCGTGACGTACCACCGGTGTGGGTGGGTGGTGAGGTGGGCAAAGTGGCTCGACATAGGGGAAAATAACCAGGGGCGCGAGCCCCATGCTCAGAAGCCGAGCCCCCATCCACCCCCATTGAACGCCCATTGTTTAGACTGGGAAAGACCCAATTCACCCCCTCAAAAAATGCCTCGGCACCCCTTCTGCCCCTACCATTTGCAAGTTCTGGTTACGGCCACGGGTTGCTATTCCGAAAGGCATCAAAGTCGGCTATCCGAGTATTAAAACATTCCATATCCGAATATAGAAGGCCCCTGGACCCAATTATGCAAAAACGTCTGTCAAAGCGGACCTCTATAATTTTTGGAATCGAGGACTTTATTTAATTTTCGGACTAGTGGGTCCTATTTAATTTTCGGATAAAAATGGCCGCTAATATATAAAATATTATTACATTACGCAGCAATTTTATTACACTACCCGTTTATTATATTACACGGCAGAAATTATTACATTACGCGTCGATTATTACATTACAGGAAAATAACATAACACAATATATTTCGCGTAACAAAGGTACGCTAATGTAACAAAGTGACGTGTAATATAATAAATTTTTGCCGTGTTGTGTAATAAGACAGTATTGTAATAAAATTGCCGCGAAATGTAATAAAATAGTATTACATTATGGCGGCAATTTTAGTACATTACCCGTTTTATTACATTACACGGCAGAATTTATTACATTCGCGTCGATTATTACTACACGAAAATAACATAAACACAATAATTTCGCGTAACACAGTGATTCGAATGTAATCACATATTATTACATTACGCGGCAATTTTTACTTACGAAAATAAAAATCTTTAAACTGGATCAAAGAAGGTTTCATGGGACCGAAGCAGCAACCTTTTTATCTTCAGTCTTAGAAATACCCATTGCTTTACCGATCTGGCGAAAGGGCGTTGATTTGTTATACCTTGAATCCATAATTTATACTAACTACTGCTTTACTACCCCCACACAAAAAATGCAAGGTCCACTTTATCATGCTGAAGGTCCGCTTTGTCATGTTGAGTTTACCGCTTGTCTAACTAAAAGCTGGGTTTTAAGGGTTGTGTGCATGATATACTCTTTTGGTTGTCACGCCGATGTCCATTTCTTCCCCACCCACCCGAGGGCCTGACTACAATTCTTATAAGATAGCAACATCGACCATGAACGTTGCCGGTGACGCACAGTTACTTCGTGGGTTGGTTAGCTAAAAAAATAATCCGTGGTGAGTTTCTAGCTCCCCCCCCCCCAAGGGGGCACTCACATATGCAATGGATATGGGTGCAACGCTGGCGCTCAGAAACTTAGGGCATCCGGCGGACAGAGGAATGCAAACAATGGCTCTTTGGGTGGCAACTGAATGCTAATTAAAAAAAAACTTTCTTTTGGGGTGAAATTTTTGCTTAAAATAAGGTCATGGGTGATGTGGAAAAATTTCAAAAGAATTGGCGGTCTTACATACGCGATTCACCTCCCAAATTGGGGGTGCCCCCGTCCTAGCCTCACTATTTTCCCTGGCATGCATATTGTCTTCAAAAGAGGTAACATACAAACATATGTTTCATATCAATGATCAACTTAATGCTAATTGACCCTAAATGAAAGAAATTAACATTTTTTTCGGCAATTTTGACTGTAATTTCCTTTGTTTTGAATTACCTAACCACAGGTCAACTTACGTTACCGATACGACAGATATGGTGGAAAGGTCATTGGGTTAGACCGAGCAGATTTCATGGGATTCCCATGCACCCCCTAAAAACTAAATTCTACCATGATTTTTAGGACATGTTCCATCTTCTTAATGAATTTTTTATGGCACCAAACTCAAATGTTGGGCCACATGGGACCGTTGGGAGGCAATCTTGGATCTAGATCAGTCATATAAGTGGTTCGATTTAATTGAAGGTTTTTGCAATTGATTCGTCTCATAATAAGGACTCAGAAAAATATAAGTATAAAATAATCTTTCCTAGAAGGCATCCGCAAATTGGAAGCGGAAACTTTTCGACACTCTAGGACTGCCATCATCAGAGCAAACTAAACAGGTCATGATTTTGGCACCTTATAATACATTAGTGAACAAAGGGCGGTGATTTACTTAGTAACCATTGGTCGGGATGCATCCTTTGAGTAGTCTCCCCATTCAGGAGGGATTTCTGCTCCTTTGTCCTATTGAAGTTGTTAGGGGCAAAGAGTTCTATTATATAGATAGGCAAACGTACTTCAATCTTTAGAAATTCACCGTCTCGCATGTTTTGCCGACACCAAAGAAAACCTAGAGTACCACAAGAAGCAATGGCTGCCTCCGCTTGTTCCACATACTGTGGGTGGCGCTTTGCATATACACTAATCGGTAGTGATACAAAGTCATGTATGTGTTAGAAGGGGGCCAGGTGTAAATAATAGTTGACCTGCTCATTGTGCTCAGAACTCTTTTTTTCTCATAATGCAATGCGCGCTTTAGGTGAAATGATGTATTCTTTGAGGCGGTTTATTTAAATCAATACGACTGATGTGGTCTTTCCATTCCGTTGTTGCCATGGGTAGGACACAATTTAACCACCCAATAGCCCCCAAAATCCAACCTGATATTTTGTCGGTTGTTTTGTATCGAATTGACATATGTGTGTATACAACCCCAAACGGATAATTATTGCCGTGCCAATATGTCAAATGTCAGCGCCCAGCCCGACGACTGGTTTTAATGCGTTTCACCCCTTTGGTTTGGGGTAGAACTTGATTGTACAAGCTTCCATGAGTTTCCTTTCATCCATTAGTGTTCTTTTCCAGAATTGTCGTCGTGTCCCCGTCCAATGTTTATGTGTGGTGGCGGTGGAATAAAATTATCTTGAAGTGCCTGATCATGGTGGTTTTTCGTGCGCATGTTGCGTATACCTCGATGAATATGTGACATTACATGTTATGGACTACGCGTTAATTTTATTTTTACATTACGCTCAACTTTTTTTATTACACTCGCGTCATTTTTAAATTACATTACGCGTTGTTTACATCACGTCAAAAATTGATTACATTACTCGTCGTTTTACTTACACGAAATTTATTACTACACGGTTTACCACGCCAAACCTATTTCTAAGTGGTCGCCAGCTATAGCTGGCTGCCCCACAAAAGGGGCCTTCAGTGACAACATGTTTAAACTATAATTCCGCGGTTCTCGGCCTTCGCCCTCGCTATATTCAAGAATATAAGCCCTGCGGGCCGCTCCATTACCTTTGACCCTGGCATGTTACCTTTGATCTCATCAACATCTGAGGGATCGCATGTGCACCTATGACAAAAGTTTGTTCCAATTGAACTTCAAGTTTTCAATTTAGATAATTTTACATTTTTAGACCATGTTTCAACTTGACCTCACATGACCTTTGACCTTCAACATGACCTTTTGATCCTTTCACATGACCTTTGACCGCATTCACATATAGGGATCCCATTGTGCCCTTGATAAAGTTTGGTTCCATTGAATGTTAAACTTTTCAATTGAAAAAAGGAAAATTAAAAAAAAAACTTAACAATTTTGACACCCAAACCACCCTGAAAAAACTTAACAATTTTTGGACACACACAACCCCCTACATACACACCTCACAACCGAATTGCTAAGTGTCCGCCAGGCTATAGCTGGCTGCCCACAAAAAGGGGGTCAATAGTGCCGCCACCCCGCACCTATTTTTAAGGGACCTGGTAGGGGTCTCTGGTTGATTGGAAAATTGGGTGAAGGATTAGTAAAACCTCTAGCACCATAAAAGTAGTGTGTTATTGTAAATGAGAAAGAGTTAAAAGAAATGTGTTGAACTGGACCTTGTTTTTTGGATTCTGGTTCATGTGGAATGTCAATCTGCTTCAAAACAAAGCTTGAAAGAATTAACGAACTGTTTTCCTGTACCATAATGCAGTCAAAAAGGGAAAAGAATTTTGAAAATAGGTGCAACTTATTAAAACCCATGGATACACCGCCAGAACTTAATTGGTTTGCAGCAGTGTACACATTGGTAAATGGAAGATACTCAAGGATTTTGGAATACAAGGCATTCGGTCCTAGTTGGCAAATGATTAGATTTATTGAGTCAATTGATATACTTACTTTGATTGTGTTCCTTTGCGTCATCATTTCTAATTTTTTTGCTACTTTTTTCTGACGTGTCTAATCATTTTTGTCTCACTCAAGAGGCCATTGAAATGCCAAGCTCCTGAACATTTGCATCTCCTTCAATTTGCACAAACTCGCAGACTGAATGCTGGCTTGAATTTCCTTGCCCTACC
This sequence comes from Ophioderma brevispina, assembly GCA_023653785.1. Lineage (NCBI taxonomy): Eukaryota > Metazoa > Echinodermata > Ophiuroidea > Amphilepidida > Ophiodermatidae > Ophioderma > Ophioderma brevispina. Next base: position 12,112 of record JAMKCH010023185.1, read on the forward strand.
GAGATAGTGGCTTTTAACTGATCTGCAGTTTAGTGTTTTAAGGATTGATCTGTAATTCATGAGAATAAAAGAAAGTGATTAATAACATGAATAAGTAAAGGCATTAAATGTATGTGACGTCAACTTCAGATAACATTTTTTGTGTGCAAAACCATGTAGGTTGAAGGGTTTCAGGGATAGTATCCAGGATGACTAAACCAGAGGGGATGTGTTAAACTGAAGGATGAAACTTTTGGCGCCCGTGTAATTTGATAATTACAGGTTTTGGTAAGGATTCAGTCGGGTCCTAAAAGTGACATCTGAAACAGACCGACATAGTTATACAGGAAATATAGTCACTGAAGAAATTTTGAATATCATATTGTGCAAGACTCCTTTGCTGTAAGGACACATACGGGGCAAGTAAAAAAGTATAACAAAATTGAAGTGATTTTTCAATGGGAAAACCCTCTGTCTTTTCAATTTTTTTTTCTTCATGTAGTACATTCACTGTTTGTTAACTGTTTTAACTCTCGGGAAAAAGTACGGCTTTAAACACATTCATCGTTCAAAGTTCCGTTGCGGAAGTGAAGTACCTGATGTTGAAAGACTGAACAAGTTTCACGCTAGTTAACCAAATAGTATTCTTTGTTTTTGTGTTCATCTTTGGGTGTGGGGGGGGGGGGGGCCAGCATTGCCTCCCATTAATAGCACATTTCGAATAAGTTCAGGTAAGACCTGTAGCGTCACCAATGGGTGAGGGGGAGGAGGTGTAATGGGCGGATCGCCAACTCAAAATCTTTTGCTCTCTCCTGGCCCCAATAGAGATCAGAAATCTATTAAATTGAGGGTTTTTAGTGATCCATAGATGCTATATATAGGCTTACATAAATAGCCGATTAAAGCATTAAAATCTTCCATAATTAAAAATTTCATTGAATCTTCAGTAATCTACATTATCCAACACGTGGGTCCTGCTTAACATTTGAATACGCGCCATAGAAAACCACCATGTTATTGAAACCCTCACATTGCATAGTAATGAGTCTCAAGCATACAGTACAGCGTGGGCATGGGGGCACATTGCCCCCCGAGCACTCTTACCGGGAAAATCCGCTCGATCTACCGAGCAAAGGAAGTGAAGGAAGGCAAACGATGGGGTGTAAGAGGCAGTGGAAGAGGGAACAAGAAAGGTGGAAGGTGAACGTAGCGCGGCCGCCCAGGCCAACCTAGTTATACCCCCCACCCCACCTTCATATTTTTAACCAACTGGTAAAAAATATGGGTCTATCAGGCGAGTGCAGCGAGCTGGAAAAATTGGCGCTGGAAAAATAGGGAAAACCTTGAGTCTTGCCCCCCCTTAGGCTCAGTCTTGTTTACGCCCTGCTGGTCTTAAGTTGTACGGTCGTGGTACAATTTGTTTCGAGGCTGAAAAATGGAATACCTTCACAAAAATAACTGGAGTATTGCAATGCCTTGACAAATTTCAAATATTAAAATTCTCCTGAAAGCTGATTTAACAGGTATCCCTATAAAATATATGGTAAATCCATAGGTTTAAAAAATAAAAAAATCCCTAATCCGTTTGATTTTTTATTGATCGCGCTGTTTTGAGCTTATTTGGACATTGGTTTGCCACATCTAACCCCTTTATTTGAATAAGTATATTTGTAAGTAAATAGGAATATTCTTGATGTGCATTGATGATTTAACACCATTAGGCCCAAGTAAAAAAAATAAACTAGTTGATCGTCCTGACTTCTGCAAAAAAAAGTTTTTGGTGAGGGAGGCCTTATTATTTGTTATTTTTTATTTTTTCAAAGATGGCTACCATATCTAAGATGTCACCATTAATATATTTTGAGATTGGCATTTTGTGGAACTAGTAGTATGCAAGAGGTTTGAAGAAATTGCTCACAAAATGCAGGATCTCTTTAAAAAATAGGTATGAGAGTTCAATAGTGCTCCGATTTTTTTGTTGGACTCGTTTTTCCAATTTTTAGCTTCTTCTTTGGTGGTGTTGTTTTTTTCAAAAAAAATAACATTAACAACAAAACATGTGTGGACGTCCCAAATCGGAGCGGGCGGGATGATCAACTGTTTTTTTTTTTTTTTTTTTAAAACATTGTTTTATGTTCAAAGGTCACATGAGTGAGCTGCACTAATATAATGTAAAGCTTTTTAATAAAATAAAATAATTTCTTTTCAGGTAAAATTCAATCATTTGTGCAAACTAAACATTCATGATGGTGCACCTATATACATTAGTGAACAAAGGCGGTGAACTTAGTAAACCATTGGTCGGGAGGCATACTTGACTATTCTACCCCATTCAGGAGGGCGTTCTGCTCCTTGGTCCCTATTGAAGTTGTTAGGGGCAAAGAGGTTCTATATAGATAGCAGGCAAAACGTTACGTAATCTTTAGAAATTCCCGTCTCGCATGTTTTGGCCGACCACAAAGAAAACCTAGAAAGCAATGGCTGCCCTCCGCTTCTTCCACATACTGTGGGTGCGCTTGCAATACAACTAATCGGTAGTGAACAAATTAATGGTATGTGTTAGGAGGTGGCCCGTGTAATAATAGTGTACCTGGATCATTGTGCTCAGATCTCTTTTTTCTCATAAGCATGCGCGCTTAGGTAAAAGATGTATTATTGAGGCGTTTTAATTTAAATCAAGACGACTGATGTGTCATTTCATTCGTTGTGTGGCCATGGTAGGACAAAAGTTAAAACCACCAATATCACCCAACATCCAACCTGATATTTTGGCGATTGTTTGTATCGAATTGACATTATGTGTGTATACAGCACCCAACTGATAATTATTCCGTGCAAGATTCAAAATGTCAGCGCCCAGCACGACGACTGGTTTTGAATGCGTTTCACCACCCTTGGTTAGGGTAGACTTGATGTAGCAAAGCTTCCAGAGTTTCCTTTCAGTCCAATTAGTGTTCTTGTCCAGAATTGTAGTCTTGTCCCATTCAATTTTATTGTTGGTTGCTGTTTCATAAAATTCTCGATTTCCATTTGCCTTGCTCCTTTTTTTTTCTTTCTCTTTTCGATCTCCCCACAGCTTTCATTCCCCGTTTCTGTTGCCGCTATCCCTTTTGCAATATACCCTAACCCTCTTTCGCTTTTTTTTCCCTTCACTCGTCACTTTTTTTTTAGTAACATACGCGTCAATTTTTTATTACATACGCGTTTTATTACATACACCGTCAAAATTTATTACATTACGCGTCGGTTATTACATTACCCGAAATTATTACATAACACGGTGTAACACACGCACAACTAAATTTCTAAGTGGTCCTGCCAGATATAGCTGGCGGCCCACAAAAGGGGCCTTTCAGTGTCACAACAGGTTTAAACTAGAATTTCGCGTTCTCGGCTTTTGCGCTGCTATATAATTTTCCAAAGAATATAAGCGGCGGGCCGCCCCATGACCTTTGACCCGGCATTTGACCTTTGAGCTCATCACATAATGAGGGATCGCATGGTGCAAACCTATGACAAAAGTTGTTTCCAAGTGAACTTCAAGTTTTTCAATTTAGATCGAAAAAAAAAAAAAAATTTTACATTTTTAGACCATTTTTCAACTTGAACCTCACATGACCTTTGACCTTTCAACATGACCTTGTGACCTTTCAAATGACCTTTGACCTCATCAACTATGAGGATCGCATTGTGCACCTATTATAGAAGTTTGGTTCCCATTGTAAGTTAAACTTTTCAATTGAGGTCATTTAAAAAAAAAACTTAACACTTTTTGACACACACAACACACATGAAAAAGACTTACAATTTTTGACACACACAAACACACATCCATCCACACCACAACGAATGCTAAGTGTTCCCTGCCTCTATAGCTGGCGGCCCACAAAGGGGGGTCAATAGTGCAGCACATCCCCGTCACCTATTTGTAAAGTGAATGCCCTGTTAGGGTGCTCTTGTTGAGATTTAAATTGGGGGTAAGGATCTAGAAACCTTTAAGCACTAACAAGTAGTTTGTTATGTTAAAATGATAAAGTTGTGAAAAGAAATGTGTTAACATGGACTTTTTTTTTGATTTCTGGTTCTATTGGATTGTCAAATCTAAAATCTGCTTCAACAAAGCTTGAAAGAATGTTTTTAAAATTAATTTTTAAGTTCAAATCGAAGTTCTTCATAATTATGGAAAAAAGGAATGTGAATTAGGTTGCAACTATGAAACCATGGTCCACACTCAAAACTAATTGTGTGTGCAGCAGGTAACACATTGGTAAATGAGATACGCCAGGATTTGTAATAACAAGCATCGTCTAGTGGCATGATAGATTATGAGTCAATTTGGATACTTACTTTGATTGTTTTTGCTTTGCGTCACATTTCTAATTTTTTTCTAAACCTTTTTTCGACGTGTCTAATCATTTTTGGTCAACTCCAATGAGGCCATTGAACTGCCAAGCTCCTGACTTTGCAACTCCGTCAATTTGCCACAAACTCCGCAGACTGAGATGCTGGCTGAATTTCCCCTTGTCACTACCGGCATAGTGCTTAACTGATCTCTGCAGTTTAGTGTTTTAAGGAGATTATCCTGTAATTCTATGGAGAAGAAAAAGAAAGTGATTAATAACATGAATAATTAAAGGCATTAAATGTATGTGACGTCAACTTCAGATAACATTTTTTGTGTGCAAAACCATGTAGGTTGAAGGGTTTCAGGGATAGTATCCAGGATGACTAAACCAGAGGGGATGTGTTAAACTGAAGGATGAAACTTTTGGCGCCCGTGTAATTTGATAATTACAGGTTTTGGTAAGGATTCAGTCGGGTCCTAAAAGTGACATCTGAAACAGACCGACATAGTTATACAGGAAATATAGTCACTGAAGAAATTTTGAATATCATATTGTGCAAGACTCCTTTGCTGTAAGGACACATACGGGGCAAGTAAAAAAGTATAACAAAATTGAAGTGATTTTTCAATGGGAAAACCCTCTGTCTTTTCAATTTTTTTTTCTTCATGTAGTACATTCACTGTTTGTTAACTGTTTTAACTCTCGGGAAAAAGTACGGCTTTAAACACATTCATCGTTCAAAGTTCCGTTGCGGAAGTGAAGTACCTGATGTTGAAAGACTGAACAAGTTTCACGCTAGTTAACCAAATAGTATTCTTTGTTTTTGTGTTCATCTTTGGGTGTGGGGGGGGGGGGGGCCAGCATTGCCTCCCATTAATAGCACATTTCGAATAAGTTCAGGTAAGACCTGTAGCGTCACCAATGGGTGAGGGGGAGGAGGTGTAATGGGCGGATCGCCAACTCAAAATCTTTTGCTCTCTCCTGGCCCCAATAGAGATCAGAAATCTATTAAATTGAGGGTTTTTAGTGATCCATAGATGCTATATATAGGCTTACATAAATAGCCGATTAAAGCATTAAAATCTTCCATAATTAAAAATTTCATTGAATCTTCAGTAATCTACATTATCCAACACGTGGGTCCTGCTTAACATTTGAATACGCGCCATAGAAAACCACCATGTTATTGAAACCCTCACATTGCATAGTAATGAGTCTCAAGCATACAGTACAGCGTGGGCATGGGGGCACATTGCCCCCCGAGCACTCTTACCGGGAAAATCCGCTCGATCTACCGAGCAAAGGAAGTGAAGGAAGGCAAACGATGGGGTGTAAGAGGCAGTGGAAGAGGGAACAAGAAAGGTGGAAGGTGAACGTAGCGCGGCCGCCCAGGCCAACCTAGTTATACCCCCCACCCCACCTTCATATTTTTAACCAACTGGTAAAAAATATGGGTCTATCAGGCGAGTGCAGCGAGCTGGAAAAATTGGCGCTGGAAAAATAGGGAAAACCTTGAGTCTTGCCCCCCCTTAGGCTCAGTCTTGTTTACGCCCTGCTGGTCTTAAGTTGTACGGTCGTGGTACAATTTGTTTCGAGGCTGAAAAATGGAATACCTTCACAAAAATAACTGGAGTATTGCAATGCCTTGACAAATTTCAAATATTAAAATTCTCCTGAAAGCTGATTTAACAGGTATCCCTATAAAATATATGGTAAATCCATAGGTTTAAAAAATAAAAAAATCCCTAATCCGTTTGATTTTTTATTGATCGCGCTGTTTTGAGCTTATTTGGACATTGGTTTGCCACATCTAACCCCTTTATTTGAATAAGTATATTTGTAAGTAAATAGGAATATTCTTGATGTGCATTGATGATTTAACACCATTAGGCCCAAGTAAAAAAAATAAACTAGTTGATCGTCCTGACTTCTGCAAAAAAAAGTTTTTGGTGAGGGAGGCCTTATTATTTGTTATTTTTTATTTTTTCAAAGATGGCTACCATATCTAAGATGTCACCATTAATATATTTTGAGATTGGCATTTTGTGGAACTAGTAGTATGCAAGAGGTTTGAAGAAATTGCTCACAAAATGCAGGATCTCTTTAAAAAATAGGTATGAGAGTTCAATAGTGCTCCGATTTTTTTGTTGGACTCGTTTTTCCAATTTTTAGCTTCTTCTTTGGTGGTGTTGTTTTTTTCAAAAAAAATAACATTAACAACAAAACATGTGTGGACGTCCCAAATCGGAGCGGGCGGGGATGATCAACTGGTTCATTTTCTTTACTTGCCTTATAAATTGATTTGGTTATTTTCAAAATTGACTTGAAACTGACCGTTTTAATCCCCAAAAAAATAAATAAAATAAAACTAAATTTCGTTTACTATGTAAAATCAGATCATTTGTGAACAAGGCTCATTTGGTGGTTTGTTCGTTATTGGGATTGTTAGAATTTTCTACCTTCGGTGTGAATATCAGTCAGTAAACTTACTACACTACACTGTCAAAAACTTTCAACATGCCGTACTCTTCAAGTGCGGTGGGTGAGGCTGCTGTGACAATCCATTTGGGATTATCATCCCTGTGGTTACCATTTACGGCGTGCATTACATGTAAGGCAAGTCAATTTGTTACCTCCTGAAGTATGCTGGGCAGCTTTTTTGGCCCCACACATGTGATGTTAAGGACTTTTAAATCTTTCCATTGTGTTTTCTGTTCAATAAAAACGAACATTTGAAATGAAATGTGTTTTAAGCATGGTTGTACTCAAAATAATCATGCACAGGTTGTTTTGCACAGCATAGCGCCTTATACTAATTCAAAAAGAATAAGAGATTTCCTCCGCCACCCCGGAGGGCCACCCTTCAATTTTCAAACAAATTGTGTTTTTTGCATATACAAAGGCTTGTCCATATACTAAACACTGTGTGAAATAGCAAGCTCAAATCAAAGTTCCTTCATATAGAGAATCACAGCTTTGTTTTAAATTTCCGGGATCCGGAAATTTAGTTATACCCAGTATCCTATGGAAGGTTATACAGAAAATCCGATACACCCATTATCATGCTTTGAGGTGTCCGATAAGCGATAATAATGGATCCTACGCATGATAATGATTAAAAATGGATGATTTGCGCCAAATTTATTGGTCTCGACTATGAGTTTAAAATATTGGGCTCGACTGCCGTCTCGCCAATATTTTTGCAACCTCATAGCTCGACCAATATAAATTTGGCTCTGAATCCATCCAATTTTATTACAAACTTGGAATTGGGCATTAGGTGACTATCTTTAGTTCTAGTGACCTTGTTCATAAATACACAAAAAAAGTTATAATTCAAACTTCTCTGGTCAGCCTTTAATTTGAAGGCATTACCAGAGCTGTATGTAAGCCTTGTCAACAAAGGATGGACAATTAAGTTATATCAGTACAGTCTACAGTTAAGAGTATTAGATGATGCATGTGTACTTGTCACCATCCTATGTAGTGTCAAATTTATCCATAATTGACAGCAGAGGACATATTCGGTTGTTTCCGTTAATATTGGTGGACCAGTAGACTTTGGTTGGTCCCGTTATTATGTGACATTTTGTTATTTAAATTTAAACAATGAGTATGTATTAAACTTATAAAATTCTAATTTTAAATTACAGCATTGGCGTCTAATTTTCAGATTAGATAATATGAAACATTGAACTTGTTACTTTAATTTTTTTTTTTATGTATAAAATAAGTTTTTCATTTTCCGGTAAGGTAAATGGGACACGAAGGCCCGTGACATGAAATAAAAAGGCTTTTAAAACATGTGTTCTTGGTTTCAATGTGCATCAAAACTTTGAATGAAAATATATCATTCTGATTTATTATAAAGCAAACACATAAAGGCTGTAACAAAATAAATCTGCCTAGCTGTTTTGGTAACTAGCGATCATGTTATAATTTGAGCAAGTCGTTGTTCCCGTGTAAACAAAACCAAAATTTTGGTTCCGATTTCACGTTTACTATGGGAACCAATGGTTTGTTCTTAGAAACAGAAAGTAAGTTGACATGCTAAAGTGCATTGCCAATGCTTGGTTATGTATTAATGCAAGTATATCGTGACCAAAGGTTTAAAAGAAAGTGTATCTAAAACATTTTAAATTTTGAATATACTGTGGTGATCTGTGGTTGCCGTGTAAACGGGACACCAAATGGAGTCCTGTACCTTGTGCTGAATAAAAAAAAAACATTGTTTTTAGGAAGGCATTGACCATGTACTATTAAATTATCTGTGCCCCCAAATAACCAAAATGTAACATATAAAAACTATATACATATAACTAGTTAATGAAAATTATCTTTAAAAAAATCAGAAAAATAAATTGGTTTGGTGTACCATTTTTACACGGGGGAACCGGAATGCATTCTATTGACATATTTAAAGTTTTGAAAAGTACTTTGTGACTTTTAAAGTAATGGTTGTCCTTTTTTCTTTCAAAGTCCAAGTTGGTAACTCTTAATTTACGGAAAAACCGTTTCGTCCGCAACTGTGTTACAGAACCACGTCTCTTTTCGATAGCTCAGGCGGTGTTGTTTCATAAGTTGCGCTTCATTCCATATTTAACTAAAAATTACTTTCTGCCGGCGCGGTGTTTTCACGGCCTAATCCAAAGGTTATAAATGTGGGCATTATGTTCCAAAATTAAAGGGCATTTGTGCATCCCAAGCCTAGTTCCCGGACTCTTACATAAAAAAAGGTGAGATTTTCTACCATTCTTGAACCATTAAACATTAGTAATCAAAGTGTGCCTAATCTTACGTGCAAATTCGGTCGTTTGTGTGCTATTAAAAAAATATTTTTGTACTGATTTTTAAAAGAAATGTATAAAACGGACAGAATTATAGCAGAGTTGCTCGGGACTGTGGGAAAGGAGCATGTGACTCATAACACAAAAACCGCAAAGTCGGAATTAGTTAGAAGTTGTGAACAAGGTTTCTCGAGGATATCTAGTGAACAAATGAAGAAAACAGAAGGTGCTGGACCTGGAAATCACAAAATCACCTTAAGTGGGAAACTAAATTGCATAATAAACAATGTTTTTTTTTTAACCTAATGAACCCAGGTAACACATAACGTTTTCTCGACGTTTGCAAACATTACAAAGTGGTCAAACCAGTCAAAAATGTTGGGTGGGAACCGTTTTGAAGTTTTCAACCAACCGTTACCCACGTTAATATTACGTTGCCTAAAAAACGTTCTTTTTAAACGTTTTGAAACTGATTTATGTTACCGGATTGATGTGGCTTTGGAAACGTTTGTAGGACGTCTGACGATTGTAATATGCAGACACGTTCGCACACCGTGTACATAAGTTCTTATATTAAAAAACATGCCAATAAGAAAGTGGGTTTTGCGAGCGTAGAAATAGAAGTTAAGCTTAGAAGTTAAGTTATGCCAGTCTAGATGTTATAGTATTCCCAGAGTTAGTGATTTTGATTCTGTCTAAAGGCAGCGGAGGAAGAAAGAATTACCCAAATTATTCTAGTGTAACGGAAATAAAAATCATATTCTAAACTAAACGGGAGAATGTGCCGGGATTATTCTTACGCTTGCCCTTATTTTCATGTTCGCGGGCTTCTTTCATTGAGTCGAGGTCCTCCGAGTATACGCATTGGCCAACGCACTAAGCCATCACCAGGCGCTTTTTGGTAATGTGGTGAAGATCGCGCATTAAGACTTGGAGTGTAACGGGCGCGGAGGAGAGTATTTATTATGGTTATTTTATTAGTATTATTTTTTTGTTTATTATTATTGTGCCTTTATTTTGGCATATTTATCAACGTGCGTTTAATTCTGTCAGCACAGATGGTGTCAAATTTTAACTGGTAATTGAAAAGGGTCACTTACTAGGTCACTCATTTTGAAAAAACAAAAAAAAAGGAACAAACTCTTTCTGATACATTCGGAGCCTATATAAAGATAAATTACCTTAATTTGAGTCGTCTAGCTGGTGTAGTGGCTTACGTTTTGGTCTTCCACGCGAAGGTCCAGGTTCAATTTACCAGTACAGTTAAAGTGAGTACTTTTGCTTGTCTGTCAAACCACCTTGTGTAATATGCTTGATGTAATTTCTTTGAAATATTGCAGATCAGAGAGATAAGAACCGCATTAACTTTTTTCTCTTAATTATTGCGTTTGATTAGGCGCAAAAAAATTAATCAAAGGTTTTGCACGTTCTCATAACGTTTAGATGAAACGTTTTTAATCGTTCTTAGTTTTAAGCACGTTTTTATAACGTTCTAAAATCGTTTAATAAAGGATTATAAACCGTTTTGAAAACGTGGAAAAAAGTGTCTCCACATCACTATGTTTTTAACGTTGTTAAATGACGTTAAAGGACCATTTTAAAACGTTTTAAAAAATTGTCACAAACCCCGTCATGTTGGATAGGATGCGGGATGTTAATCTTTTAATGTTAGCACACTTTCCTATGGTGTTAACCTGGTGCAGCCTCTGCCTCACTCAAGTTTATAAATGCTGGAAATGGTATACTGGCTTTATCACATCACATCTGGAAGTTCTAATTCATGGTGTTAAAGACATAACTCAGGACATATGAGAGATCAGTTTTTAGCCGATTTTCAGCTTTTTTATGCCTTCAAAAATTAAAAAAATAGTTTTTTCTTTCCATTTGCAGGCCTGTTTTTTTTACCCTGTACCAATTTTACGCTGTATTTCAGCTTTTTTCAGCTACTTTTCAAAAACCCATCAAAGGCCGGTAGGTTAGTAGTAGAGGTAGCAAGGCCGGGAGATAGAATAGATCAAATATCAATAGCGACAACTGATTCGAAAAGTTATTTCACAAGCTTATACACTGTCAAAATGTATGAAATTTTCAATGAGGAAATGTATTTTGGGTTTAATTATAGTTTAACAAAGATCATTATGGATGTGAGAATATCGAAGGTTTGGCTTGCTTATACTGCTTAACACAAATCATGATTTTTGTAGCTCAAATCATATGTCAAGATCTTGCCAATTATTTTAACAGGTATATTAAAGTGGATAGCTCTAACATGTTCATGCTTGTGTTGTCGCTTCATTAAAATTATTCAAAAATAAAAACAACATTGAATTGCGGTCAAAAAGGCATGAATAATGTCCAATGTGAGGAAGGGTTATAACACCCCCCCCCACCCCCAACCAGAACCACAACCCTCCCACATCATCCTTAGCTAAGTCCTAGAAAAGATTAATACTGCTATCATATGACTGAACACAAGTTCATCCTTTCTAAAATATCAAGGATTGTTGGTAATTTCATGTTGTTTTTTTTTTAGCATTTAGCGGAGGAATCAAGTAATCAAAGGGACATTTTGTGATCCAAAGCCCCCAATACACAATGCATACAAAGGATTGAGATGTTATATCAGTTGCAAATATAGCCTTGTGTGTTGCAAATGTTATTTGCATAATTGATCGACTCTAGAAAAAAATGGCAATGTTAATTGTCGTCCAGAAATAAAACTTTGTGGTAGGGGAAAGTGATGATATGAATATTTGTTCATGAACTTGAAACACACCATCGGAATCACTACAACCTTGGAAAATGACCTGTTTTTTAAGGATGTCAAGTAAACCAAAGCACATATGAGGTCAGAGGATCGCAAAATGCAACCTTAATTTGGGATAATAGATAACAACACCAACAAGGATTGAAATGATGAAGAAGTATGAGTTGCTGAGATTTCTCAGTATCTTCTTGTCTGTTGGGGATTACCACAATAGTGCTGGTACTCGCAGGAAGTGACCCTGAATTAATGGATTAAACAATGACCATTTAAAAGCAAAATCATGGAAACAAAGCTGTTAACTGAATTAATGAACAGGACCACGGGAGAAGAGAATTGAAACCAATTTTGGCCTTGGTCTGGTTTAATTGTCTCAACAATAAATTATTTGTAAATTGAAAAAAAAAATATATTGACAAAAATAATTAATTGCTAACGATTCCATTCTGAAAGTAGTCTTGGAAATTACTACGTAAGTGGCACTTGTGTACACTGAATCACCGCCACAAAAAAATACATGAATAAATCATCACAAATGTGGTAAACTGAACTGGAAGGGTGTGCAAAAATTCTTGAGAGTAAAAAAGTGATTTCATACACTCGGCAAGTAAAATGCAAGAAATTGCAATGCTTGGAAACAAATAAGTAATTAAAATTTTGGGAATCATCAGCTTATGCAACAACTGCATGTAAAGATGCAATAATATTTTGAAAAGGTGCATTTCGTGATTCAACCCCTTCTGTTTTTGTTCATATTTTGCTATATATCCCTTGAGAAAATCTTATTTCCCAACATTTCAGTTGATTCCTGATCCTTGCGTTTGGTGTTATGACTAAATGTTCGTATCATCAGTGTCCCATAGTCCACTGTACTGTAATTTCTGTCCGTTTACGGACAGAAAATACGAAGTGGGAATTCTTGCAGGAACGAGCGGATTTGCACGTCAGATGGGCACATACTATACTTAGCCGACGGTCCAGATGATATAAAAATCTCAACTTTGTTTTAATGTACCTCGGGGGGACGAGGCTGTGGATCACGAATCCCCTTTAATAACAACTGGATGGAATGTACTCCAATACTGGTTTATATATCGGTGGTTTGAATAGTCTAAAAGGAATCATTAATTCTATTCCAAAGATGGAATTACCAAAAGAGTTTTTTGTATGCTTAAACTAACAGGGTGTCTCAGCAACATGTTACCGCTCCAGAACGGCCATGTTTACTTTCTTAATTCTTATCCTTGTTTTAGCTTTATATTATGAATATTTAGTTTTGTGAACATATGGTGAAACAGAAAAAAAACGGTGAAAAATAACCAATGAGGTATTTCCCTAAAAATATGCAACGTACTTTGTCCACGGCTTAGATTAGCCGAGGAAACCATGGAGTCCAATATCCCTACATAAAAATGGGTTTTAAGACCCTCCTGGCCAATTATACTCTCAAATTCCAAAGGTCCGTTGCTGGGCTGTTATTGAGTTTTATTGTTCAGTTGTCTCCGCACCGCACATTATTTGCGGCTGAAATCGCCTGTTCTTTGACGATCATATTTCTCTCCTGGACCTTCGTTGGAGTCTTGCCATGCTCCAGATTTTTTCTCTGTTCTCCTTGAATGCCATCTTACTGGGAATCCTACAATCGACTGACAACATTTATACCCATTCACGATGAACATTGTCCTTTACCCACCCAAGAGGTCATGTAAATTGCCATTGTAGGAGTAATGTCCCAATGCATTTATTTTCAAATCTCTTAACTCATATTCTATCTGATTTATGATGGGAGACGGTGAGGGGATTTAGGTCATTTCATTCGGAAGAACAAATTAAGTGAATTTTTCAGGTGCTTTAGGCATCTGCGACAAATTAATTAAATGTGGACACTTATTTGTGCCCAAATCCATAAGAAGTACAATGTACAACAGTGTCTCTGCTCTTGTGGTACCGTGGACACAGTATGTTTGCATACATTTTTATGGAAATAGTCAGTGTTGGTTAGTTGTTCACCTTTTCTTGCGTGTTTTTCACCAGATGTTCAAAATAGTATATAGTGTCATAATATAAAGCTAAAACCAGGATACGCATTGATTAAGTAATCAACATGGCCGTTTCTGGAGGGTAACCATTCTTTCTGAGACAACCCTGTAGCAAATTTTGAACCCAATACTATACAATGAACCATGCGGCTTCCGTTGCAAATGTTTTCGGACATCGGCAATGATGCTGCCACATGACTGGACTGATCATTCCAGTGGACTGGGTGCCTTTCAAGGGTATTTTTCTCACTTTGGTAAGTCGTCACCTGGTTATCAAAATTGCATTTATTTTTAAAATAACCTTTGATTGTCGATTTTGTAGTAGATTTTTTGATTGAAATATGCTTTGTGAAATATGCTTGGCCACACAATTGACAAAATGATTGCCAAATGGGATAACATTCCTCAGGGAATTTAGTCAGGTCAGGTTTCCTTGGGACAGGCTGCCTGCTCTGGGTGTCCTGATAACCAGTACTACATGTCCCAGGCCTAGTTGTTGGCGCTAAACTGTCACCCCATCAGTCTCTAAGGAATCTGATGAGGAAGGGTGCTGTTACCCTGGTATAAGTGAAAGATCTACCTACAAGGGCCATCAGCGCTGGGCGAGCTAATGGTGGCCAACCAGCACATGCTGCCTTGCATGGTGAGCATGGTTGCCCAAATGCTAGGCCCCTGCGAAAACTGGGATTGGCTCAGGATGGCATCCGGTCAATTATCTTGTGCTCCAACAAATCCTCACTCAGCATTAATTATAGTGGGAGGGTGAATCCGCCACCCTGTTAGCAGGGGAGAAACCGGATTTAAACTTTAGTTTAACTAACAACTAAGCTTGAGGCCATAGGCCTCATATT
>JAMKCH010023186.1:0-20571 GCA_023653785.1 Ophioderma brevispina
AATTTAAAAGCTTTGTTTTTGATTTCCAATTTAAAAGTAAACGCGATAGTTTTTCATACCTAGGCCAGAACTTGACTAACCACCGATCATCTTTCAATTGGGGTGAAATACTAAACAATGGCTTGTGGCAAAACGATGCGTAAATAATAACAATGGCGGCTTCGTTAAATATCGTCTACTGCTTCGAAAGTTAAGCGTGAAAATGGTGTTTTCCTCTTTCTTTCCTTCGCAAGGAATCTCCATGCCCATGAACAAAACATCTGGTACGGCGTCATATTTAGGGATAATTTTCATTATATATTAGCCGAATAGATTCAGACCAATAAATCCCTTAAGTGTTAAATAGCTCTTTAAAGTATTACACAAAAAATTCAGAGTCTGCCTTTATTTTCCTATCTGTCCGTCCTTGTAGAGTCCACGTTTGATTATATCGATGTTCAGGGTAATTTATAGGTACAATTATGGTAATGGCCAAAAAAAAAAACAGACAATCGTCACTTTGATCACGTATTTTAATAATGGATAAACGGTGTTTTTTTTAATCGAGGACAATTTCTGCACTTATTGAAATTATAAGTATGAATGAACTTCTCTCCATTCAAACCAATACTGCTTGGTAATTTTTGGGTTATTATTTGTAAGCAAATTTATTATTCTTACGAAATAATTACTCCAACAAACAAGGTCTTTTGTTCTCCTCTGCTTTATTTGCTAGTCTTTAGATATTGATTGTAACAATTACGAATTCCTGAAGCTCAAGGCTTCTCTAACCTTCTAAGATCAATTATGACGATGACGCGAACTGTAAAATGTCGTGTTTTAAAGTTAAGGAGGGCTTTGGCAATGCGTTATAAAGGGACATCAACATTTTTGTTCACCTACCGGCGATACATTTCAATTAATTTTTAACACGACAGTCTAGTCCACCAAATATTTATCTAATATATACGTGATATCTAAGGCGGGAAAGCTATCTGTTGCCAGAACACCAAGGCTTCTATGAAATCAACCGACTTTCCTGATAGTGGGTCATAACTCATCTCGGCAGACGTCGGCTAACGCTAGTCTTTCCAACATGCTTCGCGCGCCGGGTGCATGAAACATGCCGTTGCATAAAATGCAATGTTCTAAAGCCTACTTCTGCTGACGTCTGCCTATGAAGTATGAACCCACCTTAATGAAGAGGGAATTAAGCGTAAATAATCGGAAGAAAATAATGGAAACGTTTGCTCCTAGGAGAAGCGCTTGTTGTTTTGCCTACTATCGTTCTATACGTTTTGCTTTTGTTTTTTGTCTTACTAATTGGAAGTGTAGCATCATACCAACAACCATTTACTGTTAAGAAACAGACACTAAAACATTTCGAAAGTGCTTGTTTAAAAAGCGGCGGTTTGTACCAGGACTGACTCATGGTTGTTTAATGTAAACTAACGGTAAAACGTACCGCTTTATATCGTAACTATAACCACAAACCCGGCCATAACAACCGAGCACTAAAGTTAACCCTTATCCCAACATAATCCGTAAAACCTAAACTGATCGCGAACGTATCGTTCCGAATGGAAATGGAAATCCCGTTTCATTTCAAACTACATCTGTGGTTTTTTTTAAATGTTGATTAACTTGGTCGCCTTTAAATCTGATTATTTTACTACACTACAAAAAGCAATTTTCCATTTCCAATACAGGGTTCCCAAAAGATAAGTTTTCCCCCTAAAATTCGAGGAATCTTGTTGCATAACTTCACTTAGAACTGATGTTTTAGAAATTTTAAAAAGTTTGTAAAGAGGAGGAAACATTTGGCTCTGCCCCCAAAGTCTTTGCTTTTCAAAAACCACTTTTTGGCATTAACAAACACACATTCCCTTTTCCAAATGAATGTTTTGGTTAAAGAAAAAAGTTGCAACTTTTACGTATTCAAAGGACTGAAGTAAAGAAATTATCAATTTAACGATTCATTTCCTGTTCTTTATATGCATTTGCTTCTGAAGTAATAAGCTTACAAAACATTAACGATAGGCAAACCCAATAAACAACAAGACAAATATGCAGTCCAAAAAATAAGTGAGATGAATTGGTGGTGTTAAGCAAACACCAGGTGAAACGTGAAGCAGGTCGACACATAAAGGAAACGCTCACTCTGGCTCACCGTGTGGAATTATCCAGCGAGCCTGGAAACCACTTCCACAACAAACAGCAGCAATTGGGTAAACCGCTTTGTGTAACACTACATTGTGATGTCAATCATGTCGATGAAGAAACGGTGACCTATTTTTTTTTAGTCTCAAACCCTGAATTGTACAAAAAATTAAGCGTTATTTTGATTTGAAACAGGCATTTCAAACCTCTTTCATTCATAAAAAAAGCAATAATGCACAGAAAATGACTTTATTTGATACTGATGAATGTAAAGCTTACAATCTCTTTGTTTTTGTTTTCCTGCATATTTGTCTTGTTTTGTTTTGCCTATGCGTCAATGTCTAAGCTTATTTACTTCCGACGGCAATTAATAAGAAAGATAACAAAATCATTTGTGCAAATTGATAATTTCTCGACTTTAGACATTTGAATACGGTAATGCCACTTTTTCTGACAACCTCTTTTTTGGAAAAAACGAGTATTGTTTGTGCCAAAAGTGAATTTTTTGAAAAGCGAACACTTTTATACAATCGCAGAGACAAATGTTTTCTCTCTTTAAAAACTTTTTTAATTTGTTTAACATCCAGTTTTCTAAGTGAAGTTATCAACGAAATGTCCTCGAATTTTAGGGGGGAACTTAATTTTTGAGAACCCTTAGTAAACAATGCAAAAAGCTTCGTTTTTTTACTGATTTAAGCGAAAGTGTTTATCACTGATAGTGTCTTGTACTAAAGCAAGACATCATGTCCGCTTTAAACAACCCTTATAAAGATAACAAAAATCATATGGACGTTTTTTTCATCCTATATGTCCCCATTCTTCAAAAGGGTAAGAGAGCTAAATCCTAATCGGTTAAACGTAACTAAAAAAAAAGGTGAACATGGTTAACAGTTTATTTTTTTAAGAAGAGTCCAAATTTAAAAAAAAAAAGCAAATGTTTTCCAAGAGGATTTCAGTTGGATGTTTGCTATCCTTGTTGCCTGCTCCGAATCTGATAATCAACATATTTCGGTGCAGTTATTTTTTCTCATAATATAACACACCACGTTATTAATAATTTTTAATCCTGGTTAATTTAAGGTTTTATATGAGATTAAAAGATATTTTTAAATTTTTCAAAGAGTGTATTTAAAACAAAATATCGGCAAAATGCATGTTTTCCAAGAATATCCCAGTTGACAATACTTCTTTATAAACCCCTGATTAATGATCACCGGCTGTTGTGTCTTATAATTTTACATAAATCTCCCACTAAAGATATTATCATTTTAACACATTAACTACCAATCAGTATGTTTATGATTGCCAACATAGCATATTTTAAAAAATCAAAATCTGCCAAAGCATCCATTATCTGAGTAATTGGAGAAAAGGTCGGTTCCTAAATATATTGATTCACCACCGTTAAGAGTCCATGTTAGATGTTTTTGTTTGCTTGCTAGCTTGAAAATAAAACAAAAATAATCGCAAATTCAGCGTATGCCGTAGACCCTTGGCCCATTAAGTGCTTATAGTATTTGAGGATAGACAAATCATCCAATCCTGGATCCGTCGCGATATTCCTTTATATAATGGATTAAAACTTCATTAAACAAGTAGTTATCAATCCACCATTGGTTGGCATTTAATCTTTTTCTCAAAGGTGCCTTTAAGGGGTAAAATCATAAAGTTAAAAGAAATCAATATAAAATCCAAAACCAAAGCACAGACAAGTATTTTAAATATATAAACAAATTTATCTTTATTGTTATTATTACATACAATAAACACTTTATTTGAGTATTTCAGCATAGCAAAGAGGCTAAGGGACAACTTTTCCTCCATTCTTATGTCCTGGTTACAATTGCTTATATGACTTGTAAAAATGTCTGGTATCAACAATAGATACTGTATTAGAGATGCTTATTGCTATCTTTCTTTTGTAAGAACAAGTCAACCGATTTGCTGGTTAGATTGATAAATTGTAGTTCTAAGTAATACAGAATGGCAAAGCCTGATCCATTCTATGTCACTGTACTTTTTAAATACGATATACCATGTTAGTTTTTTTACGCTGTATCCATTTACATAAGATCGTACCTTACTGTTAATGTAGCTGCAAAAACACTCTTTTTGTTACAGTCAAAAAGACGTTATTTTAAATATCCCGTTGAAATACCTAATGTATTGGCCGAAATAGATAACATGTGTAAAATTTTTAGCACTTACGACGTATTTGACTAAATCTTAATTTGGTTTATTTGTTTAATCTTTTTACTTTAGCCAAAGTTGTTTCCACATTAGGTTCACCATTGGATGTATTTTATGGGGGAATTTTAACGTTTGTTTAAATCTAGTCATTCTTATTGATGTATTTTCGATATCCAGAACCCCTTGCTTGAGAAGACAAATTTATCAATTTCAAAAACATTTTGACCGTACGAATTATCGATTTATGATGTAGTACCCCTCTAACGGAGTGAAAGCCACTGGGAATATTTTAACATTCTTCTTTTCCGCTTCTCTTTCTTTTTAAGCCTCAGATGATTCAATCAAGTCGTGTCGTGAACTTTCACTTGTTCAGGGAAATTCATTTCATACGCTATTTAATGTGAACTCTCATTTTGCAGTTCCACTCGTGAATATCAAATACTCCCAATGCCTTTATATCCGAAATTATTCACCCAACCGCATGATAATATGGTCTATATGTCATTTATTTCATTGAATAAAATGCTCTGGGCTCCCCCGTTCAATTCATGCTCTTCTGTGTTATTGGTTTTCTTTTCCCGATCATGTTTTTTCAAGTCTTCCCTTTCGTGTTAACGATCGCATATATACGGCCAGTCAAAGAGCAATAACTAAGACAAAACAAACACCGTTAGCATTCTGCGAACACTGATGTGAACGTAATTATAGCCCGTCAGGAACCATAGTCTGGGTTCCATAGATGACAACGGAATATCGTGAAACTGATGTTGCGCGTGAGAGTCAACGGAATGCGGCTATTCTTGCCGTGTAGCCGACTGTGAGTACGGTGGACTATAATTACTTCTAACCCGGTATATGGTTACATGTATTGGTGAAAAGCATACCAAAAGGCTGTTGTTTTTAAACCCACTGGCGTTAAAAGATATTTTTATGCTACAAATACATCTTTCTCATGATCAGTCCATAGAACGATAACCTTTTGACCTTTAAATCAATGTTCGAAATAGCGAGTCACCTAATGTTTCCACATTACAAAAACTTTTGAGAATAAGAATTCTTTTTTAATAGTGCGACAAGCATATAAAATATTCCATTACTACAAAACACGGTAGGGCAAGTAAAATAATTAAGCCTTATACGCTTCTCGGTTATTCCGCTTTAAAAAGTAAACGGATTGTAGTTCCTAACCAGTTTCTGTACGGGCCTTAAAATTCGAGTTTGTTGAACCCACCTGGTGATTATTTTCCATTATATCACCCTGTTCAGGGGTGCCCCCCCCCTGACTAGGATTAGGTATGTTTCCGTCCCGAAAGGATGCACATTACGCGTACTTACTACTGCCTATTTCCAAATGGCCACCAGTGTTTTCATGGAAAACTGCTATTGTATTTTCACTATAGATAGGAATTTTATCCAGTACTAACCGAATAAAGTTCTAACCGGGTTCCTGAAGTGGGCTTAAACATTAAGTGTCCAAGATGTCCGGGTAGGAGCAGTGGCGTACCAGCGGGGGGTCGCAAGCCCCCCCCCCCCAAACAGACACTGGCCCCCCTTCAGCCCCCCCAAATGAACTGACTTTTTTGTACAGTGTCTATGAGAAGCATCCAAAATTTGCCCCTCATAAAAAGCCTTGGCACCCCTTCAGCCACCCATTTGCAAAGGTCTGGTTACGCCACTGGGTAGGAGGCATGTTTTGTTAAATGATACTAAATTGCCAAATAGCTGGGGTAAAGAATGCGAGAATATTTTGATAGCACCACAAAGGGATTCAAGGACATTTGTGTTTTGTTGTTGGACATGACATAACTCATGATGGCGGCGGTTTACCCGCACCGGGGGACATAAATCCAAGAAGAAAACTCCCCTGCACAGCCTTTCGACATAATAAGAACCATAATATAACGAAAACTATTGATAACATTTGTTCTGCAATTTTTGCCTCGTACTTCGGGAATAATTGGCAGACCACTCAACACTAGTTGACGCTGGGAAGGAAGCTGATCTAAACAGCGGAGAGAGACAAGGAGCCTGTGGTACACGTCAAAACCAGAAGCACTTGAATGTCTCGAAAGAAACTTAGGTCAACCATATTTGAATTTTCCTTCTACCTATATACAATTTTTTTCACTTCTTCATAAGCATATTTTTTATTTTTACTGGGATACACCTATGACTCACTGAGTAGCCCTTAAATACGTCCACACCCATTTATATGATTTAATTGTATCAGGTTAATTAGCTGTTTGTCGGTCCTTTGACTATTATATAGTCCGTTAAAACTACGTTATGTGGCCCAAGTAGTCACACTATAGTAAGGGCACTCTCTAGGACAAGTCAATACCCCCTGCACTAATATTTTTACACTTGGAGATGATTTAGGGTCACTTTAGAAAGTGTTGTTTATAAGTCGAAAAGATGGGTAGGGCTGCTTTTCTTCCTGATTTACGTACCCTAGAGGGCGAATATAATCACCGCCATCTTTAAAACAGCCTGTACGTAAAATATAAATGCCATATATTCTTTTTGGAGCTCCCAAAATCTCACCCAGGTTCTTAGTTCAATTTGGCCATTTTCAGTTCATTTAGCAAAATCCCCCCTTGCTGCGGCCATCTTGGACGCTAGATGTTTAAGTTTAGAAAGCCCCCCTTCAGGCAGTTAAAAAATTGGTTTCGTGAGTCGTTGATAAAATTTAATATCTGTACTGAAATTATAATGGCGGTTTTACATACAATGGGCGGCCATTTTGAAATGGGTCAGGGTACGCTAACGTGCAGCTTTCGGCGCGGAAATTTACCTAATCCTAGTCAGGGGACGTCCCCTTCAAGGTGATGATATGGGAAAATTAATCCCTATTGGTGCAACGAACGGAAAATAGAGATGCAAGCTTATGGGACTATTGGGTACTAGTCAAAGCCGTGAGATGTTTTTCCTAGGTGATGACGCAGCGGCGTATGGTGTACTTAATCAATGATCATGCGATAAGGTCTCACTCTCCATATATTCCTATGGTTTGAAGAATATAATGATTGCCTTTGGCAATGTGACCAACAGAATGTTCACCTCCACATGCGGTTTAAGCAGTACCTGAATTCAAATCGAGACAATCTGTACACTGATGATATCCATGCGCAAGGAAACAGTCGACAATTTTAATTCTGTTATATTATAAATGCTATAGGATACTTTCATTTCAGCACCGTGTTTTACAGCCTTGGGCTATTTCAACACATGTATTTCATCGTGAATATAAACCGTGTCCAGGATAGGTACTTCATTACAGATACTTGGTATATCTGTGTAAGTGGTCAATGTCTTTTAGATCAAGATGGTTACGGTATTTTTTTTTTCTTTTTATCTGATGACCAAAAATATTATCGGAAAAAGGAAAGTGAAGAAAACACAACGACGATAATGATGATATTTATTATCAATACTATGATGATGATTATGATGATGTTGATGAAGTTTATGAGATGCGCACGTTTTATTCAGAGATAAATCGCCTAAAGCAGTCATTGTATTTTCAATAACAATGCAGATGTCTTAAGAATTCTTGAAGCCATTCGAAATATCCTTATTCTTCCTCTAGCTATCTTTGCATTCTATTAATTATATATGAGATTTATCTCAGAATGTTGTCTACAGTCAATAGCTGCCCAGATCTGAACACCATAGATATGCACTGTACCGTCAAGATTAGGCTCAATGCTAGCCCATAGCAAGCTTCATATCAGAATCTAGAACACGAAGACATTCGTCATTTATTTGAACTACTATATTTTGCCCGGTTGTATAAGAGAAATGGACAGTGAGAAAGGGTGCCTTGATTAATGCATGAGGTGCGTTCACCGTGGGCAAGTAGAAAGATCGAAGAACCTTTAGACCTATGAATTTCTCAACCCGAGGGAAATATTTGAAGTTGTTTTGATCTTTTTTCCTTCTCTTCAGTGTTCTCAACAAACCCAGAGAAAAATATATTAGTTACAATTTATTCCAAAGTATCAGTGATCTCAGTAATTTTGAAGACAGAAGAATCGTTCCTGAATATTGGTTTTAACACCGTAGGAAGTATTATTGAATGGAATACGTCTCGCAGGAAGCGATAAGCAATTGGTATATTGTACAATTTTTGTTCTCTCTCTCTTTTTTCTTCCAATCTCATGAATATTAAGACGAGTCGTTGAAATCTTACTAATCACTTCTTACTTACATCTGCGTTACGATTTTTATACAGATTTTACTGTGATTTTACAATGAACACGCTCATTAATGTTATATCAGAAACCTCTCCCCTAAACATCTGAAAACATAGTCTAGCCAGCAGAAGGGTAACAGACGGGAAGGGGTGGGGGAGGGCCAGGAAACTGGAAAACCATGCTAAATTTAACCCTGTTTGCCTGCTTACTGGGACATATTTTCATCCAACCAGGAAAATATGTTCCTCAAAACCACCCCAAACGGGAAAATCTGCCTCAAAACCGGGAATTTACCCCCTCTGACAAGTGACCCCTGCTAGCCAGACTCCAGTTCCCTTACTTTCATTGTTTTTTTTTTCTGAAACATCAATATTTTTAAGCTAAGTAATTTCGGAATTAGATTTGCTAAATTAAATTTTACACACTATTTTTTACATATTCTTTAAATGTATACGAGTAAAAACGTCATTTCAAAAGAGTGCAATTCGTAACCTTCACTCAAAGTTCACTGCGGAAGAGTTGAAAAAAATAAATTTGCACCGTGAGAAATTCCTACCGAGTAAAATGTTATTCTTTCAGAGTAATACTTCACTCTTTCGGAGTGGATGTTCGCTCTTTTTGAGTGAATTAGGCGAATTTTTGAGAGAGAATTTGTCATTATATTTAAAGAGTACTTTTAAAATATAATTAGTGTTAATGTGGAAACATTCCTCCTACGTTTTCATCCTTGTCCGTATTATTGACATTTCTACGATCGCTACCAGGTAAGATTATACTTGACCAAACATCTTCGTGATCGAAGAAGGAAACCCAATCAGGCCAAAATAGCAAGCAACAGAATGTAGTAAGATAAAAGTGTCCTTCGATACACTGATTCATTCAAAGCATGAGAGCATGCCGGAATAACGAATTCTTAGATGCGATAAAACTATCGAGTTATAAAAGGACACTCTGATCTTTCCAAAATTATAAATTGTAAGTTTAGCCATTGCATGAAAGAAGTTGGAGCTGTATACTGATATCAGTGTAATAACGTGCTTGCTTGTTCAAAACTGTATTGCTCTTTTAGAAAATAATATTTGGCAGTTAGTAAAAAACAGTTTCAGAACATAAATGATGGCATTTGAACATTAATATTCACTCCCCATACAATTGAACAGCACTCGATGTAGTATTCAAATCATTAAGATCCCAACAATGATTGTATCCATGATGAAACACAAGTAGTAAGAAGCAGTCGTCAAGTCCAATTCGGTTACTATAATTACTAGGAGACACAGTTCAATAATTTCAACACCGTGTTACACGAGCCTTATGGGCATTTCAACACATGTATTTCACCAAGTTTATAATCCGTGTCCAGGAATTCGCCGCTTAATTAGAACATAGTACATGCGTAATTACCATGATAACGGGTGAATGTCTTCCAGGTTAAGATGGTTTGACGACGACTACGATGGTGGCAGTGATGAAGATAATTGTTGTCGATGTTCTTAACAGAGGCATCATGATGGAACAAAATATGGTTTGGTGTTACCAATCAACTTGTTATACAATCCATGCTGAATGAGTTGCCGGAGGGGGGTTGTTTGCTGCATCTAAGGCAGTCCCGTAGCCAGGAATTTTTGTGGGGGGGGGGCGGATTTGCCAGAAGTGGACCTTTTGCGTAGCAACAAAACAATTTCTTTCGGCTCGCTGCACTCGCCGGTTAACCCAACAAAATTGAGGCACGCGACAAACTTTAACATCACAAAGCGGACCTTCAAAATGGCAAAGCGGACCTTCAACATCATAAAGCGGACCTTTGTCATTTTTTTTTGGGGGGGGGGGGTGCGTCGCACCCCCGCACCCCCCGGCTACGGCCCTGATCTAAGAGTAGCACCGATATAAATACACATTACCACACGAGAGAGGACTTTGGTGGGTTTAAGTATATGTTGTTCCCGACCTCCTAATGAAAAAAATAATTTTGAAAGCTGTATTGTTTCTGCTTTTTTTCGACCTTGACTCCTCTCGGCCCCTTTCTGTAGGCCACTGCACACAAAAGGTAAGCGAATACTGCTCCGCATTATTCGTTTATAAACACTCAAAACAACTCCATGGGAAGCCCTTAATACACGATATCGTGTACTGTTTTGATGGACAAGGTACAATATACAATTTGGCAGGGGCGTAAAAGTATGGATTATGGCTCCATCTTTTGGATTTTTAATTCATAGAAACTTACACCTAAAATAGACAAGCAATATGTACAACCTGTAATTCATGGCGTGTTGCTTTAAATTTGTTTTCGACATTACGTCAAACATATAGTTTATTCCATTACTATATGATAGGTCAAGTGAAGTAAATTAAGCATTATATCGCTGTCTTATGTCTTGAGCATTTCAGTTTTAAATGGATTCGTAATAGTCAGTGATGACGGTGAGATTTCCCCTCGACGGTATATTATTATCTTTTCTGTTGATGCAGCCTGGGTAGTGAAATAAATTAGTAAGCACCTGGTAATTCAAATAGAGCTTCCCAGGCGAATAACCAGAAGCTCCTCTTTTTGTCTTACAAAACATTGGTTATGTACTGTAATTAAAAGTGCATGTCCTACCAAATGCTCTTTTATGCGTACTCTCTAGCTACAATCCAACTTACTTTCCCTGATATTCTAATTGTTTATCATTTGGTTTATATTGCACTTTTAAGTGCAATATAAACTTCAATTCTAAAATTCAATTGGATATTATATGTGTGGGTTAGTAGAAAGTAAGACTAAAATTCTCTGGAATAACTTGAATTTTAGGAGTAACTGACTTTCCAATTGTTTCCCAGTATTGTGCTTGTGGATAAGATTCTTCCGTTTTATTTTAAATATTCCAGGAACACGATGCACATCTGTCTAATGTCAGTTAACGGTAGGCGCGAAACCGTTTAATGTGGTAGCTGATGAAAGGTAATGGGGCACTCTAGTCAGTGTTGCCATCTTAATTGATACGGATACAAATAGATAAAGAAGCAGTGTCAGTGTCATACCTTTCAACGCTCAACAATCACCTCGGGCTAAATAAGACGTCTGTGGTCCAGATTAAATCACACACTTTCTATTGAAGGATAGTGGGATCGTCTGTGATGTATAAGGTCAAAACTAATAAAACCGCACACATATCTAGTTCATTGTTTAAAGGCCGATAGGTGATTTGCATCCATAAGTAGGAGTGGAACATGGATAAGTATACGTACGTCAACTCAGGCAGGTTTTGGGTACCAATTAAGGGTAGGTGAAAGAGTAGAAAATGTCATTGCTACTACATATATGGTACATACATGGTTCCCAAAAATAAGTTCCTCCTTAAAATTCAAGGACATTTTGTTGCATAACTTTGCTTAGAACTGGATGATTCGAAAATTTTAAAAAGTTTTGAAGAGAGGAAACATTTGGCTCTGCCACAAAAGTCATTGCTTTTCTAACAACACCTTTAACATCAACACACACACCCCCTTTTACCAAAAATTATGTTGTCAGAAAAAGTGGCACTTTACCGTATTCAAAGGTCTAAAGTAAGAAATTAACAATTTACAACAATGATTTCATTTCTATATTCATTGCGATATCGGGTAAATAAGTTTAAGACATTGACGCATAGGTAAACAAATAAACAAACAAGACAAATATGCAGGAAAATAAATAATGAGGTGTAAGCTTTAAATAGTCATTTTCTTTGCACATTGCTTTTTTTATGAAAGAAAGAGGTAATGTTTGAAATGCCTGTTTCAAATCAAAATAAGCTTAATTGTTTTGTCATTCAGGGTGAGACTCAATAGTCAATGTTTTCTCCATCTGCACTGATGACATCTACATCATTTTATTGTTTACACATGCTGTTTACCAATGTTCTGTTGATGAATGTCGTTCCATGCCCGCTGGATAATTCCACCGCGTTGAGCCAGTTCTCCTTTATGTGTCGATCTGCTTCACATTTCGAGTGGTGTTGCTTACTCTTATCTCATCTCATTGTTTGTCTGCATATTTGTCTTGTTTGTTCAATTGTTTGCCTATGCGTTCATGTTTTAGCTTATTTATTTCAGACCGCAATGAATATAAAGAAAGGACACGAAGTCGTTGTTGTAAATTGATATTTTCTTGACTTTAGACCTTTGAATACGGTAAAGTGCTACTTTTCTGACAACATTATTTTTGGAAAAAGAGAGTGTGTGT
This sequence comes from Ophioderma brevispina, assembly GCA_023653785.1. NCBI lineage: Eukaryota > Metazoa > Echinodermata > Ophiuroidea > Amphilepidida > Ophiodermatidae > Ophioderma > Ophioderma brevispina. The sequence continues at coordinate 12,733 of JAMKCH010023186.1, forward strand.
TGATGCCAAAAGTGTTTTTTTGAAAAGCAACGACGAATGTGGCAGAGCCAAATGTTCCTCTCTTCAAAACTTTTTGATATGTTCTAAACATTCATTTCTAAGTGAAGTTATGCAACAAAATGTCCTCGAATTTTAGGGGGGAATTTATCTTTTGGGAACCCATTATTTGCGAATTATCGCCTAGGTGGATGTTCAAAAATGGCACAATTGATTTTATGGGTCAAACAAAAGGTCCAAATTGACCCAAATAAGGTTCAAAATGATAGAATGATGATATTATTTCTTCCACGACTAGATTTGCATGACCCCAGAGTCCGTAATGGTATTTACTTTGAAAGGTGATCTGATGACTTTGAGCAAGTCTAATTACTTTGAAGAATGTACAATTGTGTCATCATAACTGCGAAAATGTATTTAATTTCCATTTTCAAGCATAGCAGTAATACTAAACTGTAAATAAAATATCAAATTTGAACAATAAATTACTTATTACGACTAAGTCATAATGACTTCAGGCTGTGAGTGGCAGTGGCACCACCTAAGCCCTTCTTGAAAGGATCTTGTTAAGTCTATTGATCTAGCATTCAACTATGTATTATTTGACTTTAATCCGCGGAACACAATGGTTATATATCGGCATCAGCTTGGTTTATAGCCTGGTACACACGCATTACATACAGACATCCACAAAAACGGAACATACGAAAGTTAAACAAATAATTATCACGAGCTGTCAAAGATCTGACAGCAACATCTAGCTCACTGCGCGCATGACCCTTCCACGGAAGGTAAACTCTGTTGAATGGGCTTTTGTGTGCCATACAGATCATCCAGGCATGCAAATAATACAATACGTGCATGTGGTTCACCTGAAAATTTCATATATTTCTGCATGTGATTCTTTTAAATTCTCTGCATGCTTGGGTTGTTCTGGAAGACAGGTCTGGCCAAGTTAACATATGAACCCTGTCCAAGCACTCTATGCGTGATCCACGCATATTTCTAGACTTATTTTAATATATATAACCAATAAAATCTTAATAAAGCTTTTCTACCGATTAAAAACATAGGCAACTGTTAGAACTTGCAATGTTTTTTTTTATTGCTGAATATCTATTTTGACAGCCGCTTAAACTCAAGATAATCATCAGATATGTCAATATCACGTTCATTTGATTGGCCGCCTGTAACAACATAATGGATGGCTCGTGTCTTGTACCTGTTGTAAAAGTCTATTATATTGTACTTATACAGATAATCAAGATTATCATGCGATTTCCATTTAATATTTTTTGCCGCACGGTTTCTTTCATATTAAAGGCCAGAAACAGATCAGACATATTGACAACCAAGTCAAATAACACCTTGATGTGACTTTGAATCCCTGTTTGAAAAGGCGAATAATATTTTTCATGTACGATTTTATGCTTTTGAGAAAACAAATTTAGACTATCGTATTACATACAGCTAACAAAAAAGGCAAAGGTGAATTATTAAAAAAGGAAATAAGCTAATAGGTGATGGAATATGAATGCTCAAACTGATAGGTGAAAACTCAACATCCGCATCACTCGCCAAAATATAGTTGAAAGCAGAAATAATCTCGTTTCCATATAATGAAATAGGCATGATGGTACACTGATGTTCAAAATGGAAAACGATATTTCAACATCACTTTAAGTAGAAAACGTTCATAGAGTATGCATTCTAGTGTTAAAGGAGATACAGTCCACTGGACCTAAGGTCCGTCGTGTACTAAATGCTACATGTGTACTAAATGCTCCACTGGACCTAAGGTCCGTCGTGTACTAAATGCTACATGTACATGCAATACAGCTTTAACACTTTACCCTGTTATTGTCCATAGAAACCGAAAGTGGCTCAAAGGACTATATCTAAATTACAGAGTAGTATAACAGAGAATCCCAGGCCCATCCTACTGTATATGGTTCACACTGGACGCATCGTTGGGAGCTTGGGCATTCTGTTATGAAGGACTTTAAGTTTCTTCACATCGTTGAAATGAATTATAGAGTCCTGTGATGGTGAGTTCTATTACTTTAGTAGTGTACCCAATAGTTCTGTTAATATAAGGTAACGGTTTATTCCGTATGTGTTAGCGTGCAAGCTAGGACACTCTAACATTTAGGACTCTAAGATCATTTGACATCAACACTGATGATGTACGTGAGCTCATCTACTATGTCTAATAGTAATACAGGCTGTCCCAAAAAAATGTTAACACTCGAGACAAGGGCATTTTGGGTAAAAGAAAAGTACGCATGGGTCTGTGTTTGGTACTCCTTTGAAGCCAATAAAACAAGGTTTTATTTGACCTTTACTTCATTTCAGTCCGATGTGTAGAACTAAAGATATGCTTCATCAAATATGAGAGTGCAAATTCAACTTGGTCCGATTTCTGCCTCTAAGCATTTGAAATGCATGACGCAACATAAATACACCGAACTACAGAGAACAACCTATTTCTATATTAAAATGAAAATAAATGGATCTTGCTCTTTTATTTTGTTGAAGGAAGGCTTCAAAATTCCTGTCACCGTGTTTTACCAAGCGCTCATCGTTGCATTTAGCACAATGGCCCTTCTAACAAGAGATATGTTGGCTTGAATTTTTGCTATTCTGGTCCATTATGGGTCTGTTGGGTCTACTATTGGCATGACTGGCATGTTCATTTCCAATTCCGCCTGCTTCGCTATCCATGTAGGCCTATTTTCAGAGGGTTCTTCTCCTTTTTTGTTTCTTTGCGGTATAACTTGCTTTTTCTGTCTACAGAATTAGGTTTCCTTGGAAATTCAATGTGGAAGCTTCTGATTGTCTGTTTGGGTTGGTTTGGTTTGATTTAGCATTCTTTGTAATTTTGAGTGATTCGGTAAGGCTAAGTGTTCTAATGAAAGTGAACTCACTGATTAATATTTAAAAACGCACACCAAAGTATTGCTGATCATAAAGACAATGTTCACACTTTATTTATATACCATATTGGAGTTCAAAAGGGATTGGCAATGCCTTCAGAAGGTTCAATAGTCAATCAATAACTTCCGGTTTTGAGTATGTTACAAACTCATGTTTCCCTCAATCTTACAAATGTAACCAATGCAAATCGGACCAATCCGATTTTGCCCTCTCCCTTTTGACGAAGCATATTTTCTGTTCTACATATCGGTTTGGAATGAAAATAAACGGCTATAAAAGTTTATTTTATTGCTTCAAAGAAGGACCTAAAAAAACCCCATGCGTTACTTTCTTTCTTTTATTCTTTTTATTACCCAAAATGCCCTTTTCCGAGTTTTCACCTTTTTTTGGGACAGCCTGTACAGACAATGATACTGATTATCCATACGAGATGGCAAACAAAGCTTATGCTCGACTGGGAAGGAACCTGACTATATCTTAATCAGCTAGCCACTTCTCCTGGATTTCAGATGAACATTAAATTGATTTAGTCCGTGTGTGACTGAGGAAGTTCAAATCTCCTGTCCTCCCAACAAAACATGTCCAGCCAACCGCTGATGGACATGAGTATGGTCTTGTACTCTTCTAGGCAATTGTGGCTCAAAGAAAAGAATCCTTAAGTATTATTATGCTCGAATGATACACATGAATTCATTGTATAAATTAATCTATCATTGTAACGAACTTCTGACCTTTTGAGAAATTTTTAAAATCCACCCCCCATCTATGTAATAAGAGTTTGTGTTTTGATTGGTTTCATAAACCAATCAATCGCTTCAAAGGATAGAAAAAACCATTCATGATTGAAAAAAAATAAAACACATTCAGGATGGTCGCAAATCGGACCTTATTTCTAAACCCACGTATGATAGACTATTAAACATTACCTGCCCTGATATCCAACATGTGGAGTTCTTCACAGTGGGATTGCAAATCCCATTATATACTGTCTGTCATAATAATATGAATGTTGATGTACGGTTGACACAGACGTCTGACCATACCAGTTTGAAAACTTCTATCAAATTTGACTCGGGACCCTAACAATCGGGACCTCAATTACTCTTAAGCCTTAGCAGAGATGGCCTGGGTCATATTGATCCATATCATAAGCAGTTATCTATAGCGCTTTAATTTATTGCTGTAAACAACCCTCCAAATGCTGTTGCCTATCATATTACGCCACCACAGGATCGTCACAATTATTTCTCGGGTCCCCTCCTCTCTCCTTCTTAGGTAAGCAGGAAGATGTGTATGATCATGTCAAGAAACTTTTACAACTTGACTTGAACGTATTGACAAGCTTCTTGTCAGAAGAGAGTTTAAAATCCAGATCTACAAAAACTATCTCCTACCGTCATGTCGCATCATTCGCACTGTCCCTCCCTTTGACAAGACACATCTTCCTTGCTCTAGACTCATTGCAACATAATACTTCAAAAGTTGTCTGGTCTAGCACATTCACAGCTGCAACAGAAATTTTTCATATCCCTCATTTGTTGGACGTCAAGACGGTCCATCAGCTTTATCTTGAGGCCCACACCACAGCCCGTTTGTCATCTAGGACTAAAGCCCATCATCAGTTAATGTCGCGCTTGACTCCCGTCTCGAAAGAGAGGGAACTGGACTAGAAAATTTCCACCATTAATTACTGCCAAAATGCAGTTGATGAAGCTCGCCATTCCAACCCCGGTGCATCTCAAAATCAGCTGAAGACCGCCCTGGTTAAATCCATCAAAACTGAGGTTACTGAAACCTTGTTAACCACCTTAAAAATCTTGTGGTCCAAGGTAACATGTTTCTTGTTTCCCGTCAGGAGAAATCTACCACTTTTTGAAATCAACATTTACAAGCTCCCTCAGGCATCCAGAAATTTATGCTAACTTCTTTTGTTGATACCTTCCAACCAAAAACAATCTTAGTCGCTGGGGCAAAAGAAACAACTCAATTGTTCTTTGTGTGGTAATAAAGAGACCCTCATGCATGTCCTCACAGTTGTAAAATTATCTTGAATCAGGCCGTTATACTTGGCGTCATAACTCTGTTGTTCTTCGCAAGATCATGGATGCTCTTAAAGATATCAAGACCAATCTTGGGAAATGTACTGCGATCTCTCTGATGCCGCTAAAACAGCAGGCACCACCATCCCCCTGAAATTCTCATACACACAAAACCCGACCTTTTGCTCATCAATGAGGGCTCCAAATCCATCATCATTGTTGAGCTTAGTATTCCTTTTGACCAAAACATCCACAAAATAAGGTACAAAGAAAACAAATATGCTAGTCTCGTCAATGATCTGCATGAACAGTTATGGCACTAACCTATTTTTGTGTGAAATTGGGAGCATGGCCCCCCTCTCATTTCCAATTAAAACAAGCTTGCTTTAGATTCAATTTTCCGTCCCGTTCAAAGAAAACAATCACCGAAGCAGGTATTCACAATTTTTTAAAAGATATAAGCAAATGTGCAATAATTCTTCTTACTCAATTTTCTATTCCAAATATGATAATGACTGGACTTTATAAACTGCTTTTCACCTATATGAATTGTGCAATATTCAGGGCTGGTCCCTAACTCTTTTGATACTATGTTTTATTTAACTTTGTCATCTCAGGTTTTAATGCCATTTAAATGTTTATTTTGATTGTGCTTGTACTGTTGATGCTTGCGGAAAACTGGTTTTGGTTTTACCAACTTAGTTCTCTTGTTCTGGCTATATATGTTTTCTTTTCAATTTTGCTGTATAATATTGTTGTGAATAAAGATTGAAATGATGAAATAAACTTCATCTAGGTGCCTGTTGGCCAAGCGGATATCCCTACCAACAATAAATTGTAATATCCCTTATAGCAGCTCCCCAGATTTTGCTTGGGTCCACGAGGCAATTTAGATTAAGTATCTTGCCCAAGGACACAGACACGGTGACCGCAGCGGGAACTTACAATTAAGTTGATATTATTTCTACATCAAAAGTTTGGTCAAAATATAAAAATTTAGCGGACCTTATATTAGAAATACAAGGTCCTCTCCAGAAACAGATTATATGCAGAATAAAAATGAACCCCTCAAAAATTTTAGAAATTAGTATATAAGGTAAAAGATCATTTCTTTAGCTTAATATGTTCTTTTATGAATAAAATAAATAAAAATAAAACAATTATAATGACACTCCACTTATGTAATAATCATTTACTTCAGGCTTGGGTACGTCATGTGTGAATGCAGATTGTCAACACAATGTTTCAAAATTAACCATTACCTGGGCTCACCGTATTGATATTAATGCATTTTTTTTCTGGTGAACACATATAGGCCTAATGACAACTTTTGCACATTTCATAATTCTACCTGCCCTCAATGCCAACTTTCCAGGCCATGTGTGTTTTGTTTGTGTTGTACCTCAAACGCAATTTGAGGCTGACTCAGAGATTTTCTGAGGATGGCGCCCTAACAAACTGTGTCTTTTGCATATACATAATGTTTGTCCACATACTAATTGCTTGCGAAATAGCTAAGCTGTCCTTCATATATTTAGAATTTCACAAATTTGTAATAAATTATAATAATACACAGAATCCTATGGTGCTGTAATCACATTCAGGTTCACAACATCATAAAAAAAATCCGATTCATCCTAAACTTTGGAATTAAACAGTTCAGATTAATATCTTTAATTTAAGACTTATGTGCATAAGGAAGGTCCATGTGGACCTAGAATTTCGTTTTTTTGCGCGGTGAATTATTTTTACCCAATATCAGTTGCCCACAATCAAATCGGTCATGGCGTTTTTATACTAATTAGCACATATAAGCATTTTGATGGCGCTTCCACTTGGACCCACATACACCAACTGTAATATCATTTATTTATACTCCGTCCACTTTGGAAACGTTAGCCCCATGTACGTGACACGTGCCGTCCCCAAGTAATATACCACCGTCTCTCCATGCAAATGCAATCAGAGAATCAATACATGCATAATAAATCGTGCATTCAAATGTCAAATATCTCAGTGTGTTTGTCCGTTAATAATCAATCCATTATACTAACGGTGTGCAGAAGACCTGATGCACATATATAATGAAATATCCCTAAATAAAACGAACCAGATGTTTTTCATGGCCATTCGAGTAGTTCTAGATTTATTCCGACAAATGTACACAACTGTAAAGAAATCATGGAAGCTACCATGTTTATTCCTGTGGTATATTTAGAACGCCGCATGAAATACCGAAACAGAAGCCAGCAAAAATATATCACGTGACTTCAGCAAGCCTCGTCCTTGTGAACTTCGTTGAGCACACAACGGATAGGAGCGAAGTTCGTTTAGAAATTTCTATTGCAAAAACTATACTTTTTAAAACCTCAGTGATTTGAGAAAAATGTAAAGAGGGGTGTTTTAGATATCATTTTGTGATTACCAAAGGTTTTAGTTGCCCTAAACACTAACAATCCATGAAAACGTGGACATTTTAAAAGGGGTCGCGTAATATTTAAAGTTTTATTGCAGTCGCACTGTAACCAATGATCTCTATACAATGGATTGGCTTCACAACAGTAATTGTATATTAGATGAATGTAGCAAAGGGCGGACATCTTGGTCTACCGAACACAATAGCATTCCAGAGACACCTGTTTAACAGAAGTTGTATCCCGGGTGCACGTTTTAGAGACATGCCATCCCATACGCGCAAATACAATGAGCTCAATGAATTGGCTTGATTCTGTAGTCTGTTATGTCGCTTATCCACATTTCAATGGGAACAATTTTTGTATAAATGACCGGCTCTTAACCACCTGCTAGGGCTCTTTTTGGATGACCAATATGGCCGTCAGTGCCTCAATTACGAAGCCCAGGTTTC